>MU264722.1:0-12500 GCA_020310875.1 Ceratopteris richardii
CATACCAATGTGGGAGCAGATGTACCATATTTTTGCCACCAAGACACAGGCTCTAACTGTGTCTCACGAAGGCGTGCAGTAGGTCCACCAAATGATAATGAATGCTCACGAAAGAGGAGCAACTCATCCTCTAACTTCCTGATCATACTCAAGTCATCATTCGCCCACCGTGAAAAGAAGTCTGATGTATTTCTCACAAGCTCTTCATTGGATTCTTGTTCTTCACTCCGCCAAAGTGGGTGTAATGCATGCGCCAAAGCATGGATAGGTCTATGAAACCAATCCACCTTCGATTCCATATGGATCGAAGCTGCTCAAGTCTACATGTACATACAATTTATAAAACCATAAAGTGGGTAAGTAATAAACATTTACCAATAAATAATAGAACAAATAAAAGATTCAAAGAATAGATGCATATTTACCTATCTGAAGAGAGAATCGTATTTTTTGAAAAGATTCACCAATTCTATCCATAAACTCATATAATAGTCCAATGGTGCTTCCCTCCATATCAGTGAGTCGCAAGACTGAATAAATCGGTTTGATTGATTTTATGAATATATCTGCCTCTGTCCACCATGAATCATCCATCACCATGCGTGAAAAAGATATAAATTTTGGTGTCCCAATGTCATGTAAATCCGACCACTCCCTAGAAACCACTGTACGCATCAATCCCAGCCGCACACGTAAGAGACGCTCCAAAACTATATACATATATGCAAATCGCGTCGTGGATGGTGATAATAGCTCGAGGTCACTATGTGCACGGAAAATGCTGCATACTTTTGGCCTCTTTGTCACGAACTTTACCATGGAGTCCATACAATTTTTGGGAACTCTGCCTCAAGTAAACGGCCCATAGAAACACAATTAGAGCCATTATCTGTAATTACCTGCATCACAAATTACAATTCACATTTAGAAACACATTTAGAGCCATTATAATACATAGTACATACTACATACATAATGTCATACATACACAGTGCACACACACAATGCAAGACATGTCACATTATGAATAATTACATAATAGAAATTTACAATTTACCTGAACCACATTATCTTGGCCTACATGCATAATGGCCTCTCGCATGTGCTGCCAAATAAATTCACCTGTTACCACTGTGCCAGGTGAAGAAGCATCAATGGCTCTCAAGAACATGGTGCCTTTGCATGAAGACACTAATATATTGTAGACATTGCGTCTACGTACATCTGTCCAGCCATCGCATAAAATAGTGCATCCAAATTTCTGCCATGTCTCTTTCAATGGAGTCAACTGGCACTCTATGCGTTCCTTCTCATTGGCAAGTTCTTTTTTTCTAATCCCGTCATATGAAGGACCATCCCATGGACATCCAATACGGCTGATTGCATTAATTGCAGCCTTCCATCTAGGGGTGCGCAAGACATGGAAAGGGATGGCACATTGGATAAAAAGCCTTGTGATTTCTCTAGTTGCCTCCAATATTGCTTGCTTTTGCATTCCTGCATGTATAGACATTTTTTTTAAAGATCCCTTTGGTGGAAGGGCATCACTACCTGGGAGAGGTGTTCTATGTGCTGCCATGCCAGATGTAGACTCGGAATTTGATCCCATGTATGGTGTGGATCCATCTTCTGACTCTAAATTCACTCTTTGCCTCTTTGAAGGTCCCTCCTCACATGGTACCTGTGAAGATGATCCTACTCCCAATGTGGCACTGCTAGATGCTTGAGGCACTCCCAAGCGTTGATGCCTCCAACATTCAAGCTGAGCTTTTACATCTAAGGGAACATGCATACATGGTCCAATGTCTTTATTAGGCACACCTGCAAGATGATCTTTAATTCTTGTGGCTGCCCCTCCTCTTACAATTCCACAATAATTGCATTTCCATCTCTTAGAGCCACCTCCACCTGAATACTCTGATACAATGGTTACATAATTCCATGCTGTATCCTTCACCATGATGAACCTGCAAGTCGCAACATTCAAATGCAAATACATGTTAAAACTTAAGGGGCTGAAATAATGTGTTGTAAGTTGTAACTTGTATAATAGCTATGATGTGAATGATGATGCATATGGCTGCTGGATGCTGCATGCATACCATATATGGCTGCTGGACCCTGGCATATGGCTACTGGACAGTGGAGCCTGCCACCTGGCATGCATTTGGCTGCATGATGCACACAGCATGCATTTGGCTGCTGCCATGCATATGGCTGCTGGCATGCATATGGCTGCTGGCATGCATAATTAATAATTATGCAGCATGCTGCATGCATATGCATGATGCATCATCATGACTCATGCATGAATGATGATGGACAAATGATGGCTGCTGGGCCCTTCCACATTTGACCTGGCATGCATATCTCTGCTGGCATGCATATGGCTGCATCATGCCATATGCATGCCAGCAGAGATATGCATGCCAGGTCAAATGTGGAAGGGCCCAGCAGCCATCATTTGTCCATCATCATTCATGCATGAGTCATGATGATGCATCATGCATATGCATGCAGCATGCTGCATAATTAATAATTATGTATATGTGAATCATGATGCACCATTGCAATTTGCCACAGGTGACAGCCAACATGGATGATGGTACATATATAATGTAACACATACATTAATTCCCAAATGTCAATCATGATTCATGAATTCAGAATTCTTAATGCATGGATGATGGTGATGGAGCAATGAGCTGTGGTCACTGGTGATTCATGAGCACTCACTGAAGTCTGAGGTAGCTGACTCCCGAGTCCTGAGCGAGGCAGCAGGCTGAAGCTTGGAGTATGCTGGCAGCTGGAGCACTTGTAGACTGAACCGTGGAGGCTGAAGCTTGGAGACTAGAGCACTTGGAGGCTCAGGGCTGGAGCATTCGACGCCAAACGGACTATGATTCAATTTCGCGAATGAACGCAGTAGGCCACAGGCCGATTATTTGCCCCAAAAATAAACCTGTACGAAACGCGTTTCGCCGTTCCCAGAAACGGCCGTTTCGGTCGTAGCGTTTCGGAACGGCCGAAACGCCGTTTCGTGCAACTATGCTTGACACACATAAAGCTGTACTTATGAATTTCAAGAATTCTTCTTACTAACTTGTGTCCTTGTCAATCATGGTTTCTATTCCAATTCCTTAAAATATCTTGCTTGCAAAGCTTTCCTTTCCGTTTATCTTTTCCAATCTGTATTGGAAAATGGACTTGACTTGTTTTCTTTAGAGAGAAATAAAATCATCTTTCTCTCCTTCAATAGAGTTGTCAATGATGGCTCTGAACTTATAGGTCTACCAAATTTACTTGCAGACTTGGTGTGCGTACCCTTTCTGTGTAAACTTTCAACAGGACTTGGTATTTCTCACCCTTTCTATACTGAAATATATAACTTTGGTCCACCGTCCACTTGACCACTTTACTTTCGCTTTGACCTACTTGGTCACTTTTTATGATGTCCTATGAATAGAAACATCAAACTTGCTTCTAAACTTTTTTCCATTTGGAACTATGTTTCTTGCTTACAAACCTTGCCTTGTTTTATAATTACTTCGTGTTGGAGAACAACCTTGCCTTGTGTACTAAATGCAAACCTTGCCTTGTTGTGTAATCACTCTCTATAGGTAATGTTGAGCACAACCTTGCCCAATCCAGATCTTTCTTTTTGTATATCTTGGCCATCCTCTCTTGAGTACTTAACCTACAAACTTGCCTTGGTTGCTCTCTGCAAACCTTGCCTTTCTATGTATCTTGGCCATCCTCTCTCAAGTATTTGGTCTACAAACTTGCCCTGTTTGCTCAATGAAGATTAGTCCACCTAGGATCTCTATTCTTCATTCTTAATTTGCGAGATAGATAGAACGATCCCATCTTCTCGTACTACTTTGGAATCAAATATGATTCCTTCTATAAAGTTAGTAACTCTGAAGTCTATGTCTCAACTTCGATATCTTAAAAGTTCTTACATGACTCCCCACTACTAGTTTCTGACTATTGCATTCTAATCAAACTTGATTTTCCCTTTTATTCCACAAATCTGAAGTCTATATTTCTTGTGGAATGAACTGCTTTATATATAGAAATGTGGACAAGTACCCACAACTATGTAGTTATGGTTACTAACTATGAACGAGATGCTTAATTTATAAGTATTTCAAACTTGTAGGTGTTCTTAGAGCTCGCTTCTAAGGTTTTAGAAGACCTTGAGACCTCTTACCTCTAAATTTCTCTCTCTTAAGACCTTGGCTAAGCTAGCGCTTGTTTCAATTTGTCCTTTCTCCAAAGGGTAATTCTTTTTATTGAACTTTTTTGAGGTTTTCCATATTCTCATCTCTTTCTAGATGTATTATTTTAAATCTTTCTCTTTTAAATCCGAAACAACACCACCACCCCCCCCCCCCCCCCCCCCCCCCCTTTTCTTTTCTTTCTTTTAAAGAGGTCCTTTCATTAGTTAATAAGAATGCCCAAAGGGTTATAAACCCAATCGAGCACCATGAACCAAGTACAAGGGGGAAAACTCACCTCAAAATCCATCCAAACCTAATATAAATCAACTCCTAGTGAAGGAAATATGGGGAGGGGAAAAGAGCCAAGTAGGTGGCCAATAGCTTCAATAGATCGTATCACCTTGCATGGTAAAGAAAGGGCCTTTCTTTCGAACGTGAAGAAAGGCAAGGCGCCGCCAAGACGTGCCATCAGAGTCTTCCTGAAGTCGGTCAAGCTGTCCCCTCAGAGTATGGATCAACTCAAGCCAGAAGTCGCGAATAGTCTCGGCCAGGGGAATAATGTGCTTCTCATAGATGCACCGACATCTGGCTCGCCAAATAAACCACATGATAAGACTGTTGATGAGCTCCCAGTAGGGGTCATCCACACCACTCCAGAGAGGAGTGCGAAATTCATGAGTGATGCCAATCCGCTCGTCCTGGATCGGAAGAATCATACTGTCAATCTCATGCTCATAGCTGAGGGTGGGGCCAGCGAGGGAGCTAGGCAACCGCACCCGAGGTGATGGTCCGAGGACCCTCTCCCAGGTAAGAAGACACACACCTCACCACCGAATTTGCTGAATCTAACAATCCCAAAGGCAATGGTGCGGAGACTCCAAGTGAAAGCCACAACCCATGCAATTCTGAGTCCCGCCAATGTGCCAATTGCTTCCACGAGTGCCAACCACTCAAATCCGCCAAAAGATGCACTTTGCAATGAGCTTGAACTGTACAGGGGAACTGATCATCCATCCCTCCTGTCCAATCTCAAAGAAGGGGGTCCCATCCGGAGTAATGCCCCTCACAACAATCAAGATCTCCATCTGGGTGAAGGCCCCAACCAAGTCACTTGATGCATCAGATCAACCTACACACTCGAGTCCCACGGAATAGGAGCCTGAGCATCCTTGATCAAATGGGGAGCACCGTGCATCCTCATACATCTCTCCTACCACCGCTCCTGAGGGAGGCTCCTAAAGCTAATCCACTCAACCACATTGTGCCTAGGACCTCTCGCAGAAAGTTCTTTATTAGCCATTGGATCTGGCTAATGCATGAGCTTGAGAAGATCCAACAAAGAGTGACATACCACATCGTAGTGAGTAGAACCTGTTTCGCCACTACAAACCTCCCGCCAAAGACAACCGGGTAGAGCTCCAATGTAAAAGTCTCCTCCTGATGGTGAGGAGGAGAGGCGATATCTGTTGCTCGGCCGAAAGATAAGACCAATAGGACACTTGAGGTATCTAACTGCTCTTCCATGAGGGATCCACTCAAACTGCCCTCTAGGATGCCACCTAGGAAGAACTTCTCTTCCACGAGGGATCCACTCAAACTACCCTCGAGGATGCCACCTAGGAAGATCATCCGAGCCAACCCAGAATCACAAGGCTTGTGCCAATTGATCTTGGCACCGGAAGCATCACTGAATCTCTCCAAGGCATGCTGAAATGTGGCGAGATTGGCCTCATGACCCTTTCAACTAGATGGCCATGTCATGAGCAAACTCAGCATCCAAGAGCATCTCATCCTTAATTGGGAGCTCGATACCCTGGAGCCCAATATACTCTGCATTCAAGAATATGCTCAAGAATATGCTCATGGCCTCAACAAAGAAGAGGAACAAAGTAGGGGCTAAGGGGCAGCCAGGCCGAACAGATCGAGAAATGGTGAATCTCTTCCCCCTGACCCCCTACCACCGGTACCGGAATATGGGCCGAGCGATACAAGGTGGCAACACCCCTGATCCAGCTATCATAACATAGTGTCCTTGAGAAAAGCTCAATCAACCCAGAGTATCCGAGCTCAAACGTCCCCGATATGAAGCTAGATGCTCCGCCAAAACCCTGCATAGACTAAACCAGGTAGACTCACCAATCAACCGTGCCTTCTCATGGCTGATTGCATCCTCATGGATAAACATATACCTAGGAGCCTCTCGAGTATCTGCAATCACATACAAAATAAGCAGGCTCTCCTCCAAACTTGGGATAAACAAGAACCGAGCTGTATCCCAAGCCCTGAAGAATAAGTCGGTGAGGTAAGGATCCCCGATGAGAAAACTCAATGATATGCACCAGAACGAAATGCAATGCCTGCCAAAGACACGAGTCTGGTGGCTGTGAAGCTCCGCAAAGTGGGAACGAGAAAGCCACGGCCGACTCCAAGGTAGATTGGCTGCAAGAAGGAAGGGCCACACTCACTAAGAAGTCACTGTCAAGGGATCACCGAGGACCAAGAGGAGAAGTACCATGCGGATGAGGGGGTCGTGGAGTAGAGGAGGGCCTTGGGGAGGACACCGACGTGGAGGGGGGCAAGGAAGAAAGCCCATGCCATGGTTTCGACGTGGCAGGAAAAACGAGGTGGAGGTCCCTGCTCTACCCCAACGCCATGGTCCATGGGACAATCCTCTTGGAGAGCGTTGAACCGGATATCGGTGGGAATCTCTCTTGATTCGTCAGATGGTGTTGTCATCCAAACTGCTTGTGATGCCTAGGCTATCTCCAACCTATTGCAGTATAGGGGCCGGACGTGGTTGCCTGGGCACAAGAGTGACGAGAACCACCCTCCTCTTGAGGGGAGGAGCTAGAAGGAGCCGAGGAAGGCGAAGAGGGGTGATGCGTATGCTCTGGAATCCGCTCAGCCTCGTGTCCTAATTGCTTTCTGGTCCGATGTCGAGTCCTTAAAGGGCAAGCCTTTGCAAGGTGCCCAACCTTGCGACATGAAAATCACTGATTCGAGAGGCTCGAGTACTCAATCCTCTGAATCAACCACTCACCTGACAGAAGCGGAAGCTCAATCTCCGATGGCAACTGAGCGGGGTTAGAAATGAGAATCTTGACCAAAGGAAGACCGGACGCCCTGGCCACCACATAAGACTAGTCTTTGGAACTTCAAGGAAGGTGCCAAGAGACCCACCAATCTATGAAAGAAGGGGTAAATACTCCCCCTTAAGGCTAGGAAAGAAGGCCGTCACAGGAACCTGCATGCGTCCCTAGGAATGAAGGACGAAGAGGAGGCCACTAACAGATCAAAACTGCGAGTCCAAGGGAAAATGTATGCACGACCAGCCGGAACCACAATGGGTGATAGGGAGATCATCCTGATGGCGGCCTCTAGGGACTCAAGCTCAACGTGATAGAAGTTGCGCCCAAGGTTTGGATATCAATTGGCTTGCCCACCTCGGTAAGCAAGCTTTTTTGGAGAAGGTCCTTGAGCTCATCACGGCTCGGGAGCAATTCGATGATCTTGCAGATAACTCATGATGCTCGTAGGCGTTCAACTTCTGAAACCAAACTCACTCTACCCTCATCGGTAAGGGAGAGTCGGATGGGCGACGGAGTGGAGTCGGGCGAGGGGGCTTCATGTGAGTCCTTCTGAGGGGTGGGCTCTGGTGCCATCCATATCTGACGCACATACGAAAAGAAGAGGGGGAAGGGAGGTGAGGGAAAAGCCGGGTGGGGGGGTGAGAGAGAAGGCAAGGGAGAGGTAGGAGGATGGAGGGGGAGGGGACGAGGGAGGAAGGGGGAGCAGCGGGGAGGAGAGGGAGACGGGGGGGAGGGAGGCAAGGGAGCAGCGAGGGAAAGGGGGATGGAGGGAGGGGGCAGGCGGGAAAGAGGGGCAAGGGGAGGGATGCGGTACGAGGAGGGGGGAGGGCAACTTTTTTGGGGGAGGGGGGGGGGGGGGGGGGGGGGGAGGGAGGCGTAGCAGAGAGGAGGTGGGGAAGGGGAACTGATAGGGGGGGAGGGGGTGTGCATATGCAAAACAGGTTTTTTTTTTTTTTTTTTTTTTTTTTTTTTTTTTTGGGGGGGGGGGGAGGAGAGTAGGAACGCGTGCGCAACGAGCAACCTGCTATCGTTTCATTTCTTCTTATAATTTTATTCCTTTTGATTATAATGCTACTTGCATTCTTCTTGATCATGGAATCTTTGAGGATGAACTATCCTCTATTCTAAGTACTGACTAGACATCCTAGATTTCTTAGCTATGTAACTACTAAGTTTCTTATTCTAATTGCCTTGGCCACACTTGCCCTTGTTTTGAGACCTCCCTTGGTCTTATACTTGAATTATTTTTCTTAATATATGAAATCCATTCAATGTTACCATTCATGTGGATCTACTATTTTACTATGATATCCATAAACTTTACTTTTCTTTGATCAGAATCCTACTAGTCATTCATTTTGATCACTTTTCATTATGCATAAAATACCTTTGGGTCCTCTAGAGTTCTTTCTAAGATCTGCTTGACTCATACAATCTTAAGATCTTGGAACTCTCACCTCAAGTTCTCTATCTATAGGTACCCTAAAGTCCTTTCTAAGATCTATTGATTCACAATATCATAAGATCGTAGGACTCATACCTCTTGACTTACTTGACACTTCTTAACTTTGGCATTACTTTGCCCTTGTGTTAGGCATTGCTTCAATCATAAGAGTATTTTAAGTCAACCTCTAAGTTCTTATCATGTCTTGAAAGAAAAACTATGAGCACTATTGTTCCTTCTTTATCATCAAGAATCATTTTGCCAATGATTGAACTTCTACTTTATCTGGTATTTTCATATCTTACCCCATCGTTACTCCAAGTGTTCTAGAGCTTTTCCAAAGTTCTCACTTGCAAGCCTGGATGTAAATAAGTTAACCTATTTAACTCATTTTGCGTTTGTCTATTTAACTTATACAATTCAACTTTAACTTTAGATCTGTTATTAGTATACTTAGTTTCTTGTGTGTTCATCAACTAGTCACAAGCTTACTCTCTTATTCTTATACTCTAAAAAACTATATAAAGTATAAATTTTAGAGTTGATATGTGTTGAGTCCTATACCCAAGGAATACATGCTTATACACAATGATAATTCTCTCAAGCTTATGGTCTTATGTCCACTTTTCTGATTCCAATTCCTCAATTGCATCCAAATGTATTTGTGGAAACGAGAGGGATGGGAAGCTAAATATACATGCCTGCGAAGATCAAATCTTCCATGATTGCCCTTCGCGATTTCTCCTTCTTCCTATCTCCTTGCCTTCTTTTCTTCTTCTTGTTTTCTTTACTTGCTAGCGCACACACACACACCCCTAAAAGTACAGCAGCCCTTGTTTTCTTTTCTCTCTCTATCTCTATCTTTCCGGTCTAAGTCCGCTTCTTATATACTCTCTTGGTTTCCTTATTCTCTCGGCTCTTCTCTTCTCTCTCGTCTCCCTATCACATTCACAACTCCGTCTATCTCTTCCTTCCTCTTATTTTCACTTTCCCTTCACTTTCTCCATTCCTTCCCTTTCAAATACATACACTCCCTTCTCTCTCTCTCTCTCTCTCTCTCTCTCTCTCTCTCTCTCTCTCTCTCTCTCTCTTCCCCCCCCCCCCCCCCCCCCCCCCCCCCCCCCGGCCGCCCCCTTCCTCTTTTTCCGCTACTTAGCCACCCCTTACTATCACTTCCTCATCAATCCCCAATGGTTTTTCTTTTTGACAACTCAATGAAGTGCAAGTATTCCCACATGAATGTATACCTCCTCATGCGACTTAATCGATAAGGTATGACACGAGAACGAAGAGACCCTAGGAAGTATACTCCTCACGTAACTGCCTGTGAATTATGATATTCAATCTGCCAATCCGAGACAGAATTCAAACCCTAGACACCCACTGTACCATAGGACTAAGTCATCCAAAGCAAAAAAAACAATCAAGGGTTTGCCCAAGTACTACACATAAATTCAGTTGGGAGGATAAATTGCTAACTCACGACCATCTACTTTATAGAAGGTGCAGTTTATCATACAATTTGACATAGCCGCAAGAGCAACACATCTTTAGAATCCTGGCATCATGCACAAAAAGGCCCCCAAAAGAAGCCCTCCCCTTGCTTGTTCCTTTAACGCCTGTACAGAAGAAGCAGGAGAGAACTCCCAGACACACCCCCAGAATAGCCAGTCACGAACATGGAACCAACACCTTCCCTCTTTCACTGCCCGCTGAAATCCAGAACAGCATCGGCCAATATGTTACATGCTTTTTGCAACATACACTATCAGCATTTTCTTATCATGTACGAGTTATAATTGGTGCTGATCATTTACAAAGATGCTCAATATTTATCACATCAAAAGTCTTGTTCAAAAGTGACCTCCATTGCCAAAACCTAAATTCACCCCGATGTCCTCCTCGGCCAATACATCGAGATCCTTTCGGCATGAAGTCACTTATTTTCCGTAAGGTGTTGAGGGGAAAAAAATTCAGCTAAACAAATGCATGTCCTGCACTAACCCCTAATGCAATGTTATCCTGAGATATAGCAGTATATGGCTTTTGGAGCACAAGCTCTTTTCGCCAACTCTGTCGCTAGTTGTCTTCGCCAACCTCAGCAACAGTTACACCTTCTGTGATCCTCTCTGAAGGTGTTGGTTTGTCTCCGAATCCCTCTGTTCTTGATAACTTCAATGTAGTACTAGCGAGGCCTCATTATTGCATTCATATAGAGCTTCACAACAGCTTAAACCCAGTGCAATATTTGTTATGAACATCCGACACAATATGTCTTCTCTGCAGCTTCCAGTGCTTCCACGAGCTTGTACGGTATAGATAAAAGTCACTATATCTGCAGCAAAGCCCTTGCATTTATATTGCACCCTTTCAAAGCATGATAATGCATCTTCACTCTGGCCATTGCAGACACAACCTACTATCAAAGCAGCCCAAAATACAACATGTGGAGTTTGAGTCTCGTCAAAGATCTCTTGAGCTCTTGGAACAACACCACCGCATGCCTTCAGAATAGACAAATATGATACTCTATCTGGCTGAATACCATTCCCTTCCATGGTATAAAAGAGATCAAAAAGTGTAAGAAACATGACCGGATTGAGCATACCATACTTATAAGTAAGCTCCCCACAACAACATCAACTCTACCATCTTCAGCAAGCACACGTGTATGCAACTGCTTGCCTTTAGCCAAATCTAAAACAGAGCTGCTGCATCTCATGTTCATGAATGCATATCCAACATCAATATCCTCTTTCCAAGCCACTCTAACCGTGATGTCGTCATGCAGTTGCCAACCTCATTTGATCGACGTTTATCATCACGTGCATGCCCAAACTACATGCTGGGAACCAGTGTTATTTTCCTGTATGAACATGTTGCATCTCTATGCAAAGCTAACTCAAGGGAGGAGTCTAAGGGAAAGCCCGGCACATCTATTCTTGCAATGTCTCATAATGTATGAATAAAAGAATCTAATCTAATCAGTGCCTATATTACCAAAGGAGAATCAACCAGCTCTTGGTTAGATAATCTCTTGTGGCCCCAAAGCTTTTACTCCGATCATACAAGAGGTGGTAGATATTTAAGGCCTCTCCATGGATCTCCACCCATTTGATCTATAAGATCTGCCATTGTGATTCAATCAGGGGCCCCGAATCTGCATCCCCTAGAGCATAGTGCATGAATCTGTCTTTCTGCACTGTGTCAAACGCTTCCACTAGCAAGAGTAAATCCATTCTCCATGTCTTGTGACCTCAATAATGGCTTGGAAAGTCAAAATCTGTCAATGACTGGAAAATCCTCTGCTAAAAGTTGACTGCCTTCTTGCTTGTATGCCTTCTTTTTCTGCCCATCCACTGAGCTGCTGCTCAGCAGTGCTCATATATGGTCAATCATAATAGGCCTGTAGTTCAGAGCTCTGTAGGTCTCCTCCCTTCAAGATAGTCTGCAAGTCTTAGTTAGGCTGTCACAAATAGCACAATTAAATATAGAGGTTATAAGGTCCGCACCATGCCTCAGCCACAAGCCCATATTGATCATATGCTCTGCTAGTGCTTCTCCAATTAAGGTGGCCTTCTTTAGCAAATGCTTGGTGAAAAAGGTTAGTATTGATGTTTACAAGGGGAGCATGCAAGTTTGTATGAACATGGATTTGTTTTGAAATTATATGGTGGCCGAATGATGATTCAGAGAGAATGGAATGAAAATCTCAATGTTAAACAAGTAAAATCTGTTCATGCT
>MU264722.1:17500-20000 GCA_020310875.1 Ceratopteris richardii
AGCATCGGTGGTGCAGCGAGCTCTGCTCTAATGATATCATGTGGTACCGAAGGCTTGTTGCGGATAAGTCTGGCAATCATGAGGATCTGTGGCCTCTCTAATGCTGTCCATACTGATGTCGCTAATCCCGGCCCCCATATGGCTGCCCCATACATGAGCGCTGGCGTAACCAAAGTGTCAAGAGCCACCCCTTTGTGCGGGGCTCCTGAAAATATGCCTGGTGGCACTGTCTCTCCATCAAAGCTAGTGCTTCGTACCCACGTGTGATGCGGTCCCGAGTTGCTTGAGACATAGAGAAGACCCCTGATGCTGCTGTAAATGTCACTCCCAAGTAAACATATGATCCGACCACCTCGATCGGTCCACGTGCTTCCGTGAACAAACTGTCTCCGTACCTGTGTAGATGTATGAAAGATCATGACCTTGGTTTTACCAAGGTTCACAGATAATCCTCTCTGTCTGGAAAAGTCATCTAGGCCATGTAGATGATGCTGTAGACCTTCTGCAGACTCTGAAACCAATACAATATCATCAACGTATAAAAGAATATGGACAGTGGATCCCCGTACCTCAATGCCATCCCCCCCCCTGCTGCTGTATGAAGTCCACTATCTCATCAATGTAGAGACCAAAGAGGGTGGGTGAAAGAGGGCATCCTCGCTTCACCCCGATAGTGCTAGCAAGTGTATCAGATAAGCCCCTTGGGCATCTGACTCTACCAGATACTCTCTCGTATAAGGCATAGATCCCCCATATCATCTCCTTCGGAGCTCCGATATCAAGTAGTCGTCTGAAGAGTCGGTCCCTGGGAACAGTGTCAAATGCTTTGCGGAAGTCCACAAAGCAACAATATAATCTCCTCTTCCTCACCCTTGCCTGGTCTATCAGGCATCGAAGAGTGAAGATGTGGTCAATAGTAGAGTAATCTCGTCTGAAACCTGCCTGTCCTGAAGCCCTAATACCCTTCCTCTCAGCGAGAGTACTCAACTCTGTCTCTAGTACTGCCCCATATAACTTGGCCAATATAGGGCCAATCATGATCGTCCGGTATGTAGCTGGATCCATAGTATCACCTGACTTATGAATCGGCACTATGGTGTGCTCAGTCCATGAGTCCGGGAACCCTTCAACCAATGCAAGGTTGAAGAGGTGGGCAATGAGCGATGCGAGAGTCGTGCCTCCATAGATGAGGTGCTCTGCCTGTAAACCGAAATGTTCATGGGCCCTGCCATGCTGTAGTCGGGCAATAGCGCATCCCACCATAGTGGGTGTGAAGAAGTCAGAGGTAGTAGGACGTGAGCTCTGCGGTCTGGGAATGGGGGGCTGGTCTGGGATCTCGTATAGACTCCGTGCATAGCTATGCCAAGTGCTCGGCTCTCGGATAGGTGTCTGCTGTCTCCTCTCTCTCAAATGTCGCCATGCCACTCCACTGTCTCGACTCATGAGCAAATGGTAAATATCCCAATATTGTCTCTCCTCCCTATCTCGCCGTTTGCGGCGTGTAAGGCTCTGCATGCGACGCTGTGTCTGTGTGTGTGTGTAATATCTCCCCTATGCTCTAAAATCCGTAGGTGCTTCCGTAGCTCACGACAATCTGCATCATACCAACGGTTCTGGGGCATGGATCCTGTGCGTGGAGGGTGCATATGTGTGCGGTGTGGGAAGCTGTGGAGAGCTGAGTCCTATAGGATGGTGGTGACCTGTGATGTAAGTGTATCCAAAGGTGAGAGTGGATCGAGGGAGAGTAGGCGGGTGTGTAAATGATGTGCATAAACATGTGAGAGCTCGTGTGTGAAATGTATCGTGGCATGTGTCTCAGTGGGTGAGGGAGGGTCTAATGGAATCGGAGATGAGAGTGTGTGTCAGGTGGTACGCCTATGCTCCATCATATGGTCGTAGGCAATCCTGATGCGTGAGATATCCTCCTGATATAGTCGTGGTCGACGATATCCGCCCATGCGTGGTCGGCGCCGTGCTCTCTGTGCTGCAGCCTGGTGGAGAGTGAGCCCTATAGATGGACCTCTCTGATGTAGCTCAACTCGCTGAAAGAACTGGGTAATGGTCTGCTGGGTACTCACCCGTGGCTGATGTATGGGCTGTAGTGACCGCTCTCGCCTCTCGTATGCTGCTGTGAGAAAGCGTCCCAAGCGTCTCTGGTCTCCCAAAGTCATGCACAGCTGGAATGACTCCTCGATCTGGAACTGTGCTCGTAGGTCTAAGTATGCTGGACATCTGATAACAAAATGCTCCTCACTCTCTACCTCTGTCTGGCATACTGGGCACCACCTCTCCTCACGGGGGACTCCCCTGGACCGACCCCTCTCAATCTCGAGCTGATGTGATGAAACCCGGAGCTGCCCAATGACGACTCGTAGGTGGTGGGGAAGGTAGGTCTGCATGTATCTCGGAATCTCGATGAAGCCCGTGCCCGATATATGTAGAAAATGCTCGCGGTAGTAGAGCATTTTCGGTGGCAATGTACCCCTAGGGCTCACCCATG
>MU264723.1:0-21185 GCA_020310875.1 Ceratopteris richardii
TGCTTTGAAGCACCACTATCAAAGAAACCGATCCGAATCAACCTCACTCACAACCATACATTTAGAATGCAAAGAAGCATCATATGACATGTAAAAACACATGCCCAAAAATCTTGAGCCATGTTAGCTTCATCATTCTTTACATTTGCTGAATTTTCAGCAATAGACATGCCGGATTCCTTCTTCTTTTCATTGCGTTTAGCAAGCTTTCTACACTCATCAATAGTATGAACAGCCTTCCGACAATATTTGCATCTCTTCTTCTTTTGCAAGTCACTATCATTAGAGGAATGATGGAAGAGGAAGCTTGAGGCTTTGGTTTTGATGAACCCAAAGCTGAACCATACTGCTTTTCCCTTTTGTGAGATAGCAAGTGCTTGTGTTCCCTCAATCAGACCACTCCTATTCACTCTAGATTGCTCTTCTTGCAAAAAGAAGAGACACAACCTCATCAAATGCATACATATTAGGATTTCCTTTTGCAACCAAACGGAGTCTAGTAGCAAAGCTTTGAAAAGATTCTCGTAATCCTTTCAACAATGTAGAAATGAGTGATGCATCCGGAATGATCTCATCTATGTTTGTCAATTGCTCTTTCAAGTCCTTGATGTGTGTCACATACATCCTCAAGTTGCTTCCTCAATTATGCAACACGTGCTTCATTACGCACGGCATACAAAGAAGCAAGAGTGTCTCATGCCTGTCTCGATGTAGAACATGACGAATGTGTGGAACTATATGGCGCTTCACTGAAAGCGCAATCAAAGCATGAGCTTGAGCATCTTTTCCATCCCATCTAAGGTGCTCCTGTGTAGGTGGAGAAGGAGAAACCATTGTACTCGAAGAAGAAGCTCTTTGTGACAGTACTGTGAAGTAGAAGCACCTGTAGTCTTCGATCTACATCTGCCACTATGTTCCAAAGTTGTTTAGCAACAAGAACATGCTTCATCATGTAAGATCACATTGGATAGTTGGTCCCATCAAGCTTATCTTCAGCTTGAAGCATGCCAAACAAGTCATTGTTGCCCACCATTTCACAAAGGAACAAGAATGTGACAAAATCTTCACTTCGACGAAAGCTGAAATGAGTGCTGAAGTTTCAGCTCACAAACATCACTCTGATGGCGATTCTGACTGCACGAATGGCTTCGAAATGGGGGTAAAACCCCAGCACACCTGATGGAATTGTTTGTTGGCTACTGAAATTCACTGTTCTATGCTCCGAAGTTGATTTGCATTGTTAAAGTGTGAAAGAACTTGGAGAAGCTTGTCGAAGGTAGAAAAGTGCGTTTTGAAGCGATGAAGTTTGGTCAAGCCAACCGGCACAAGACCAGCCCTTGAGCTTTTGGAGACTCAAATAGACCTTATAGGCAATGCTATAAAGTGCAAAGAAACACACTATGTACCTTGGAGGCATCAAGGAGAATGAGTCGATACAAAACAGATAGG
Source organism: Ceratopteris richardii (assembly GCA_020310875.1). NCBI lineage: Eukaryota > Viridiplantae > Streptophyta > Polypodiopsida > Polypodiales > Pteridaceae > Ceratopteris > Ceratopteris richardii. The sequence goes on from MU264723.1 coordinate 1,450, forward strand.
TTCGCGGGGTCGACTAGCTCAAAAAACTTACTATCTATGGAAGAGACAATGAACTTCAAATGCCATAGCGACAGCGTGATTACAATTAGAAAAAATCCTTTTATAGGGGAGTGATACACCATAGGGTTGAGTGTATGGAATGCACAAAAGTATAAGGAATAAGCAAAATATGCTATAGGAATGAATGCGACATTCACCGGTGGTACTTCCTATTTTTTCAGGAATACTGCAGAGATTGACCCCGAGGCAGAAAAACTAAGATTTCTCCAAATCTGCTGAACCAAATGCTTTGAAAATTTACAGGCATAACTAGACACTGATACCTTCCAATGAGTTCTCTTGCACTCAATTTGGAGCTCTGAGGAGAGAGCAGCAGCCTCTGCAAGATTACTGTTGGCGAAGAAGATGATGCAGAAAATTGAAGGAGCAAGACAATGATGGTCACCAAGTGTATGTATATGTGCTTCCATGTAATGTACAAGTGATTTCAACTCCTTATATAGCCTCTAGGAGTGTTCCACGACTTTTACAACTTGAATTTGAATTCAAATGAAGGTGGGAATGGTTGTTGGAGGGAATCAATTCACTTCCCTACAATCTAGGAAAAGTGAAGATCTTGATTGATCTACTTTTAGGTGATTGATTGCTTGATTGAATGCAACTTCAACCACAAAATTTCGTGGGATTTTGGCCCTATATTTGTACCTTTACATGTGTACAACTCAAGGCTTTTTACAACGGTAAATAGCCATCAAAATATTCTCAAAAAATACAATAAATGAGCATATGAAAAAGAACTCTCCAACGGATATTCTTTCGACGCGATAGCCTTTGATGTAGATCAAATCCACCTCAAGCATAGTGTAAGCTTGATGTTCCAACAACTCCCCCTCAAGCTAAAGTATGCTTGAGTCTTCATTCTCTGATAGGTTGAATACCTGCCATAGCTTTGAATCTACAAAGCTTTATTCCATCAAGTGCCTTCGTCATCATATCTGCTACTTGCTTTTCAGTCGGAACAAAAGAAATGTCGAATCTCCTTTGCCATGAGCTTCTCCTGATGAAGTGATAATGGACTTCTATAGTGCTTGGTTCTCGCATGAAAAATAGGATTTGCCGCTAGATGCATGGAACTTACATTATCTCCAAATATGTGAGGTTTGGAACTCACAAGTCCCAAATCTGTATACAATGCTTTTAACCATATTGCCTCTTGAGTTGCTATGGTCAAGCCTCTGTACTCTGCTTCAGTTGAAGGATAAAAGCAACTGTTGGTTGCTTCTTGGAACTCCATGACACTAGCTTCGAACCTGCAAATGCTAAGTAACCAGGATGTACTTTTTCTATCATCCTTAGCTCCTGCCCAATCTGCATCTGAGTAGATTTGATATCCAAATCGGAAGGAGTAAGGATAGAATATACCTTCGTTGATTGTACCTTTGAGATACTTAAGTACTCTCTTAGCCAGCATCCATGTGTGGTCTTCTCGGTGAGTGCATGAACTGACTAAGCACTCCCACACTATATGAGATGTCTGCCCTTGTGTGAGTAGCATATATCAAGCTACCTACCAAGCTTTGATACTCTTTATGTCTTCAATTTTCTCACCTTCATAAACACTAAGTTTATGATTCATCTCCAAAGGTGTACCTGCAGGTTTAGTGTTCTCCATTTTGAACTTGAGAAGAAGATCCTGAATGTATCTTCTTTGAGTCAAATACATTCCTTCATCTGTATATATCACCTGCATACCTAGGAAAATATGTGAGCTCACCTAGGTCACTGATTTTGAACTCCTCTTGCATGTGTCTCTTGATCCTTTGAATGCCATTTAGATCATCACCTGTCACAATAATATCATCTACATATACACATAGATAGATAACCTCATTGTGATCCCTTTTGATGAATAGAGAAGGATCGGAGCTGCTAGCTTTGAACCCTTGGTCTTGAAGATATGTAACCAACCTGTAATTCCAAGCTCTTGGAGCTTGTTTCAATCCATACAATGCTTTCTTAAGTCTGCAAACATAAGATGGATGATTAGGGTTTTCAAAACCTGGTGGTTGTGACATGTATACCTCTTCAACTTATCCAACCATTTAAGAATGCATTTTTCACATCAAGTTGGAGGAGTCTCCAATTCCTTGCAAGCAAGCTACACTTATCAATGTCCTGATTGTAGTCATCTTTGCAACTGGTGAGAATGTTTCCTCATAGTCTATACCATGAGTTTGTGAGCATCCTTTGGCAACTAATCTTGCCTTGTACCTGCAAACTGATCCATCCTGAATTTCTTTTAACTTTATATACCCATCTGCAACCAATTACCTTTTGATTCGGTGACATTGGAACCAAATCCCAAGTGTCCATTTCCTTCAATGCATCTATCTCTTCGTTCATGGCCTTTTCCCAATTAGGGTTTCCCTTTGCCTCTTCATAGGTTGAGGGTTCCTCTGAAATAGAGTCTTTTGCCAAGTAGATTGAATGCTTTGTAACAAATGTGGAATCATATCCATACCTTTCTGGTTGTTTCTTCTCTCTTGCTGATCTTCTAGGTGCTTGTTTGGAGCATTCTCCAACCTCTTGCATCTTTGCTTTGCCTCTTGACTTCCATAGCTTGTAATCCCTTTCTCTTTCATCTTGGTCATCGTCTGTATCACTTCTTGGATCCTGGACCTGTGTATCATGCTTGCTTCCTAATTGATGAGAGTCATAATCAAGATCATATGGTAGTGTTACCTTTTGTTTGTCTTCATCATACCAAGACCTGTGTTCTTCAAACACAACATCTCTACTTGTAGTGAATTGCTTGGTTGAAGGATTGAAGAACCTGTAACCCATCTGAGTTGAATCATATCCAATAAACACTGCCTTTGTTGCCCTTTCATCTAGCTTACCTCTTATTTGTGATGGTACATGAACATAAGCTAAACAACCAAAAAACCTTGCAATGTCCAAGACTAGGTTTTCTTCCATGCCATGCTTCATAAGGAGTCATACCTTGAAGTGATTTGGATGGTAGTCGATTGACAAGGTACACTGCAGTTGAAATAGCTTCTGCCCATAGATAATGTGGCAACTTCTTCTCTTCAAGCATTGTTCGGCGGCTGATCCAACCAATGTCTTGTTTCTCCTCTCTGCAATTCCATTTAGTTGAGGAGAGTACCTGGTAGTCACTTCCCTTTTGATACCTTTATCCTGCAAGAACTCATCAAAATCTTTGGAGAAGTATTCTCCCCCTCCATCAGATCTGAGCTTCTTTAGTGATCTACCTGTATGATTCTCCACATGCGCAAGATACTTCTTGAAGCAATCAAACACTTCATTCTTACTCTTGATAAAGTATAGAACAGTCCACCTACTATGGTCGTCAATAAATGAGACATAGTACCTTGATCCTGCCAATGAAGGTTCTTGACTTGGTCCCCATACATCTGTGTGTACTAAGTCCAATAAGTTGTTGTGGATGTAGCCTTTGTGGTTGAATGGTTGTCTTTGTGCCTTCCCAATCTGACATGCATCACACCTGTTGATCATGTGTTGCTTTGATATGTTCGGCAGTCCTAGAACACTTTGATCCCTGCATATATCCTTCAAGGTTCTTTCATTCACATGAGCAAGTCTCTTATGCCACACTTCAAGCTCACTTAGGGTTTGAGACCCAAAGTTGAATAGAGCTATGTTCCTGGTATCTCCTACTTCAAAAGTAAAGAGCCTACCATGCTTCTCACCTCGGGCTATCTTCTTGAAGCCTTGACATGGATCTTCCACAAAAGCTCCATGTTGGGTGAACCTAACTTGCAAGCCTTTTTCAACTATTTGGCCTACACTTATTAGGTTTTTAGTGATAGTGGGTACATAGAGAACCTTACTCAGAATGTTTGTCCTGCCATTGGAAGCTTTTGACATTACCAATCTTCTCCACATTGTGCTTCGTGTCATCCCCTGTTTGCACTTCATGTCTATGCTTTGGACTTTCCAAGTCAGATAGAAGAGCAATGTTGCCTGCAACATGATTCGAGCATCCTGAATCTATGTAGAACAAATGATCATCTTCTTTACCTTCTTTGTGGCTTAGGTTCATAAGAAGTAATGAGTCTTCATGTGGTTGATCTTCTGAATAATTGTTGTAGTCCCTTCTATTATAGCTTCTATTGTTGTTGTTGAAGTTGTGTCCACCTCTGCCTCTATTGCCGCCATATCCACCTCTTCCACTTCCTTTCTGGGTCTTCCCATTGAACCAGCAGTTCTGAGTGGTGTGGTTGGTCTTATCGCATATGGCACAAGGTTGAACATTCTGACCTTTGGCTTTGTCTTCTTTGGTCCTTTCTTCTTCCCTTTCCACTTGCTCTTGCTTGCGAAGTTGGCTTGGGAAGTCTCTTCTTCGTCTTCTTCCTTCTTCTTGCCTTTCTGCTTCTTATCCTTCTTATCTGCATATAGAGCACTAGTTGAATTACCATGATAAGAGTTACCTTCCTTTATGCTATTGTTGGCTTCTTGATTGAAGAGTTGTCCAAGAAAGATGTTGAAGTCTGGAGTTTGCACATCCATGATGAGATCGTAAGCCGTCGTGAAGGATTGACATTGCTTATCACTTCGAATGCCGTTGAGAATTTGCCTCATGATGACCTCTTCTTCAATCAGCTCTCCAATGGATGCTAACTGATCCGCAACCTCCTTGACCTTGGTAACAAACTCTGTGATGGTTTGTTTAGGTGTCTTCTTCATTTGGTTGAACTCGTTCCAAAGATGATTCTTTCTTGCTTTGGTACTAGCAGAAAAGAAAGTCTCCAGGGCATCCCAAGTCTCTTGAGATGTCTTGCATCCTCTAATATGTGGTAATAGAAAGTCAGAGATAGAGTTTAGTATGTACGACCTTGCTTGAGCATCCCTTGCGCACCAAAGTGTGAGCTTATCTGTCTCCTCTTGTGTAGGTCCTCCTTTGGATCTTGGAATAGGCATAGCTTCATCACCTGCTACAATTCCATAAAGATTTCTACCTTGCAAGTAGGCCTCCATTCTGATTTGCCAAGCCGCGTAGTTGTGTCGATCAAGCTTCTCGATCATTGAGTGGAAAGCCGTCACCCATCTTGAACTAGCTCTGATACCACTGAAAGAACTTGGAGAAGCTTGTCGAAGGTAGAAAAGTGCGTTTCGAAGCGATGAAGTTTGGTCAAGCCAACCGGCACAAGACCAGCCCTTGAGCTTTTGGAGACTCAAATAGACCTTATAGGCATGCTATAAGTGCAAAGAAACACACTATGTACCTTGGAGCATCAAGGAGAATGAGTCGATACAAAACAGATAGGTTCGCGGGTCGACTAGCTCAAAAAACTTACTATCTATGGAAGAGACAATGAACTTCAAATGCCCATAGCGACCAGCGTGATTACAATTAGAAAAAATCCTTTTATGGGAGTGATACACATAGGGTTGAGTGTATGGAATGCACAAAAGTATAAGGAATAAGCAAAATATGCTATAGGAATGAATGCGACATTCACCGGTGGTACTTCCTATTTTTCAGGAATATGCAGAGATTGACCCCGAGGCAGAAAAACTAAGATTTCTCCGAATCTGCTGAACCAAATGCTTTGAAAATTTACAGGCATAAACTAGACACTGATACCTTTCCAATGAGTCCTCTTGCACTCAATTTGGAGCTCTGAGGAGAGAGCAGCAGCCTCTGCAAGATTACTGTTGGCGAAGAAGATGATGCAGAAAATTGAAGGAGCAAGACAATGATGGTCACAAGTGTATGTATATTGCTTCCATGTAATGTACAAGTGATTTCAACTCCTTATATAGCCTCTAGGAGTGTTCCACGACTTTTACAACTTGAATTTGAATTCAAATGAAGGTGGGAATGGTTGTTGGAGGGAATCAATTCACTTCCCTACAATCTAGGAAAAGTGAAGATCTTGATTGATCTACTTTTAGGTGATTGATTGCTTGATTGAATGCAACTTCAACCACCAAAATTTCGTGGGATTTTGGCCCTATATTTGTACCTTTACATGTGTACAACTCAAGGCTTTTACAACGGTAAATGAGCCATCAAAATATTCTCAAAAAATACAATAAATGAGCATATGAAAAAAGAACTCTCCAACGGATATTCTTTCGACGCGATAGCCTTTGATGTAGATCAAATCCACCTCAAGCATAGTGTAAGCTTGATGTTCCAACAACTCCCCCTCAAGCTAAAGTATGCTTGAGTCTTCATTTTCTGATAGGTTGAATACCTGCCATAGCTTTGAATCTACAAAGCTTTATTCCATCAAGTGCCTTTGTCATCATATCTGCTACTTGCTTTTCAGTCGGAACAAAAGAAATGTCAATCTCCTTTGCCATGAGCTTCTCCCTGATGAAGTGATAATGGACTTCTATATGCTTGGTTCTCGCATGAAAAATAGGATTTGCCGCTAGATGCATGGAACTTACATTATCTCCAAATATGTGAGGTTTGGAACTCACAAGTCCCAAATCTGTATACAATGCTTTTAACCATATTGCCTCTTGAGTTGCTATGGTCAAGCCTCTGTACTCTACTTCAGTTGAGGATAAAGCAACTGTTGGTTGCTTCTTGGAACTCCATGACACTAGCTTCGAACCTGCAAATGCTAAGTAACCAGATGTACTTTTTCTATCATCCTTAGCTCCTGCCCAATCTGCATCTAAGTAGATTTTGATATCCAAATCGGAAGAGTAAGGATAGAATACACCTTCGTTGATTGTACCTTTGAGATACTTAAGTACTCTCTTAGCCACATCCATGTGTGGTCTTCTCGGTGAGTGCATGAACTGACTAAGCACTCCCACACTATATGAGATGTCTGCCCTTGTGTGAGTAGCATATATCAAGCTACCTACCAAGCTTTGATACTCTTTAATGTCTTCAATTTTCTCACCTTCATAAACACTAAGTTTATGATTCATCTCCAAAGGTGTACTTGCAGGTTTAGTGTTCTCCATTTTGAACTTGAGAAGAAGATCCTGAATGTATCTTCTTTGAGTCAAATACATTCCTTCATCTGTATATATCACTTGCATACCTAGGAAATATGTGAGCTCACCTAGGTCACTGATTTTGAACTCCTCTTGCATGTGTCTCTTGATCCTTTGAATGCCATTTAGATCATCACCTGTCACAATAATATCATCTACATATACACATAGATAGATAACCTCATTGTGATCCCTTTTGATGAATAGAGAAGGATCGGAGCTGCTAGCTTTGAACCCTTGGTCTTGAAGATATGTAACCAACCTGTAATTCCAAGCTCTTGGAGCTTGTTTCAATCCATACAATGCTTTCTTAAGTCTGCAAACATAAGATGGATGATTAGGGTTTTCAAAACCTGGTGGTTGTGACATGTATACCTCTTCACTTATCCAACCATTTAGGAATGCATTTTTCACATCAAGTTGGAGGAGTGTCCAATTCCTTGCAGCAACTACACTTATCAATGTCCTGATTGTAGTCATCTTTGCAACTGGTGAGAATGTTTCCTCATAGTCTATACCATGAGTTTGTGAGCATCCTTTGGCAACTAATCTTGCCTTGTACCTGCAAACTGATCCATCTGAATTTCTTTTAACTTTATATACCCATCGGCAACCAATTACCTTTTGATTCGGTGACATTGGAACCAAATCCCAAGTGTCCATTTCCTTCAATGCATCTATCTCTTCGTTCATGGCCTTTTCCCAATTAGGGTTTCCCTTTGCCTCTTCATAGGTTGAGGGTTCCTCTGAAATAGAGTCTTTTGCAAAGTAGATTGAATGCTTTGTAACAAATGTGGAATCATATCCATACCTTTCTGGTTGTTTCTTCTCTCTTGCTGATCTTCTAGGTGCTTGTTTGGAGCATTCTCCAACCTCTTGCATCTTTGCTTTGCCTCTTGACTTCCATAGCTTGTAATCCCTTTCTCTTTCATCTTGGTCATCGTCTGTATCACTTCTTGGATCCTGGACCTGTGTATCATGCTTGCTTCCTAATTGATGAGAGCCATAATCAAGATCATATGGTAGTGTTACCTTTTGTTTGTCTTCATCATACCAAGACCTGTGTTCTTCAAACACAACATCTCTACTTGTAGTGAATTGCTTGGTTGAAGGATTGAAGAACCTGTAACCCATCTGAGTTGAATCATATCCAATAAACACTGCCTTTGTTTCCCTTTCATCTAGCTTACCTCTTATTTGTGATGGTACATGAACATAAGCTAAACAACCAAAAACCTTGCAATGTCCAAGACTAGGTTTTCTTCCATGCCATGCTTCATAAGGAGTCATACCTTGAAGTGATTTGGATGGTAGTCGATTGACAAGGTACACTGCAGTTGAAATAGCTTCTGCCCATAGATAATGTGGCAACTTCTTCTCTTCAAGCATTGTTCGGGCTGATCCAACCAATGTCTTGTTTCTCCTCTCTGCAATTCCATTTAGTTGAGGAGAGTACCTGGTAGTCACTTCCCTTTTGATACCTTTATCCTGCAAGAACTCATCAAAATCTTTGGAGAAGTATTCTCCCCCTCCATCAGATCTGAGCTTCTTTAGTGATCTACCTGTATGATTCTCCACATGCGCAAGATACTTCTTGAAGCAATCAAACACTTCATTCTTACTCTTGATAAAGTATAGAACAGTCCACCTACTATGGTCGTCAATAAATGAGACATAGTACCTTGATCCTGCCAATGAAGGTTCTTGACTTGGTCCCCATACATCTGTGTGTACTAAGTCCAATAAGTTGTTGTGGATGTAGCCTTTGTGGTTGAATGGTTGTCTTTGTGCCTTCCCAATCTGACATGCATCACACCTGTTGATCATGTGTTGCTTTGATATGTTCGGCAGTCCTAGAACACTTTGATCCCTGCATATATCCTTCAAGGTTCTTTCATTCACATGAGCAAGTCTCTTATGCCACACTTCAAGCTCACTTAGGGTTTGAGACCCAAAGTTGAATAGAGCTATGTTCCTGGTATCTCCTACTTCAAAAGTAAAGAGCCTACCATGCTTCTCACCTCGGGCTATCTTCTTGAAGCCTTGACATGGATCTTCCACAAAAGCTCCATGTTGGGTGAACCTAACTTGCAAGCCTTTTTCAACTATTTGGCCTACACTTATTAGGTTTTTAGTGATAGTGGGTACATAGAGAACCTTACTCAGAATGTTTGTCCTGCCATTGGAAGCTTTGACATTACCAATCTTCTCCACATTGTGCTTCGTGTCATCCCCTGTTTGCACTTCATGTCTATGCTTTGGACTTTCCAAGTCAGATAGAAGAGCAATGTTGCCTGCAACATGATTCGAGCATCCTGAATCTATGTAGAACAAATGATCATCTTCTTTACCTTCTTTGTGGCTTAGGTTCATAAGAAGTAATGAGTCTTCATGTGGTTGATCTTCTGAATAATTGTTGTAGTCCCTTCTATTATAGCTTCTATTGTTGTTGTTGAAGTTGTGTCCACCTCTGCCTCTATTGCCGCCATATCCACCTCTTCCACTTCCTTTCTGGGTCTTCCCATTGAACCAGCAGTTCTGAGTGGTGTGGTTGGTCTTATCGCATATGGCACAAGGTTGAACATTCTGACCTTTGGCTTTGTCTTACTTTGGTCCTTTCTTCTTCCCTTTCCACTTGCTCTTGCTTGCGAAGTTGGCTTGGGAAGTCTCTTCTTCGTCTTCTTCCTTCTTCTTGCCTTTCTGCTTCTTATCCTTCTTATCTGCATATAGAGCACTCGTTGAATTACCATGATAAGAGTTACCTTCCTTTATGCTATTGTTGGCTTCTTGATTGAAGAGTTGTCCAAGAAAGATGTTGAAGTCTGGAGTTGCACATCCATGATGAGATCGTAAGCCGTCGTGAAGGATTGACATTGCTTATCACTTCGAATGCCGTTGAGAATTTGCCTCATGATGACCTCTTCTTCAATCAGCTCTCCAATGGATGCTAACTGATCCGCAACCTCCTTGACCTTGGTAACAAACTCTGTGATGGTTTGTTTAGGTGTCTTCTTCATTTGGTTGAACTCGTTCCAAAGATGATTCTTTCTTGCTTTGGTACTAGCAGAAAAGAAAGTCTCCAGGGCATCCCAAGTCTCTTGAGATGTCTTGCATCCTCTAATATGTGGTAATAGAAAGTCAGAGATAGAGTTTAGTATGTACGACCTTGCTTGAGCATCCCTTGCGCACCAAAGTGTGAGCTTATCTGTCTCCTCTTGTGTAGGTCCTCCTTTGGATCTTGGAATAGGCATAGCTTCATCACCTGCTACAATTCCATAAAGATTTCTACCTTGCAAGTAGGCCTCCATTCTGATTTGCCAAGCCGCGTAGTTGTGTCGATCAAGCTTCTCGATCATTGAGTGAAAGCCGTCACCCATCTTGAACTAGCTCTGATACCACTGAAAGAACTTGGAGAAGCTTGTCGAAGGTAGAAAAGTGCGTTTCGAAGCGATGAAGTTTGGTCAAGCCAACCGGCACAAGACCAGCCCTTGAGCTTTTGGAGACTCAAATAGACCTTATAGGCATGCTATAAGTGCACAGAAACACACTATGTACCTTGGAGCATCAAGGAGAATGAGTCGATACAAAACAGATAGGTTCGCGGGTCGACTAGCTCAAAAAACTTACTATCTATGGAAGAGACAATGAACTTCAAATGCCCATAGCGACCAGCGTGATTACAATTAGAAAAAATCCTTTTATGGGAGTGATACACATAGGGTTGAGTGTATGGAATGCACAAAAGTATAAGGAATAAGCAAAATATGCTATAGGAATGAATGCGACATTCACCGGTGGTACTTCCTATTTTTCAGGAATATGCAGAGATTGACCCCGAGGCAGAAAAACTAAGATTTCTCCGAATCTGCTGAACCAAATGCTTTGAAAATTTACAGGCATAAACTAGACACTGATACCTTTCCAATGAGTCCTCTTGCACTCAATTTGGAGCTCTGAGGAGAGAGCAGCAGCCTCTGCAAGATTACTGTTGGCAAAGAAGATGATGCAGAAAATTGAAGGAGCAAGACAATGATGGTCACAAGTGTATGTATATTGCTTCCATGTAATGTACAAGTGATTTCAACTCCTTATATAGCCTCTAGGAGTGTTCCACGACTTTTACAACTTGAATTTGAATTCAAATGAAGGTGGGAATGGTTGTTGGAGGGAATCAATTCACTTCCCTACAATCTAGGAAAAGTGAAGATCTTGATTGATCTACTTTTAGGTGATTGATTGCTTGATTGAATGCAACTTCAACCACCAAAATTTCGTGGGATTTTGGCCCTATATTTGTACCTTTACATGTGTACAACTCAAGGCTTTTACAACGGTAAATGAGCCATCAAAATATTCTCAAAAAATACAATAAATGAGCATATGAAAAAGAACTCTCCAACGGATATTCTTTCGACGCGATAGCCTTTGATGTAGATCAAATCCACCTCAAGCATAGTGTAAGCTTGATGTTCCAACAAAGTGCACGTGCGCTGCGACGCGAAAAACCGAAACTTGAGAAGCAGTTGAACCTGCTCTGATACCCATGGTGTGTGTGTGTGTAGAAGTGCGAGAGACACACGAGAAGCACACACAAGGAGCAAAAACGCAGCAAGACACACAGAGAAGACGATGGCTGGAATAGCTCACTCTATTGACAATGAACTGAACTGAAGTAAGAGCTGAACAATATCCCTAAGTACAAAGTACCACCACATATGAGAGTATCAAGTATGTGGTAACATGGGGAAAAAACCTCTAGCCAGCACTAGAGTAAAAAGTGCCCATGTATAGGGAAAAGGTTCACATCAAAGCTACACGAGGAACACATAAGTGTAACAGAATCACTACAAGTTAGGGTTTTCTTGGTGGAGAAAGTGGACAATCATGTATGAAATGATCTTCCTTACATCTGTAGCATGTTCCTCTAGGTGCTTGAGATCTCTCATTTTTCTTAATTGGGACCTAGGGCTCGGATTTTTGTACATTACATTGGCATAATCGGGCTCCTAATTAGGTTCTAAAGGAGTTTCATATGAGTAGATCTCATTATGCTTAGGTGATTCCATGTAATAAGCCGATGGGCTATCCACATGGGTTGAGTCAAACTTTGAGCCTTGGGATCACTTTCTAAGATCATAGGGGATGCTGGCACTATGGCTTTGCTTAGATTATCTTATGTCTATGCATATTTCACAGAAATTGCATTAGCAGGTGGTGGCAATTGTTGACCTAGTACAAGTTGTGGTCTCTGTTGAGCTTGGTAATGTCGTTGGTACGGTTGTTGGGGCCTATAATAAGGTTGTGGTTGATATTGGTTTTAATATCTGCCTTGCTGCCGATAGGTTTGTTGATAATTCTACCTAACTGCTTGTTTGTTGTAGTGACACTCTTGCACAGTGTGATTGGTGTATTTCCTTTCTATGGTATAGTACTGAGCATTTAGGTTTCTTGGGTTCTGGGCCATTAAAGGGCATACATTGGCCATGTGGTCTCCTCCACAAGTGTAGCATCATTTCATTGTGACCATTCTAGGGATTCGCCTACTCGAGACACCTAGCTTTTGGGTCACGTTTTTTGCAAATTCATATATTGAGTTAGAGGGTTTGGATGTGAAATTTGTAGAACAATCTGAATCTTTACAGAGTCTAGAAAGTTCTAACTCGTCACCCAAGTTATCCTCAATGTCAATACACATTCATACACATTGCTCTATGGTTCGAGGTTCCTTGAGGTAGAGATATGCACTCAACAGGCCATCTAAGAACAGGGACACTTGCTTAGTCTGGGTTGGTAGCTTTGGGACGAGGCATTGCTCCATGTATTATCTAAACCTATGTCTTCCTAGCCTAACAGTTTCCTGAGGGGTTTGCTTAAAGCTATGAATCAATAAAGAAGTGTTATGTATGATGCCACTTTTCAAGAATTCGGGTAAGAGGGTGACAAATAATTGTATAATGTTTCTAAATCGTTCTTGAAGCGATGGTTGAAACCATGTTAGGTTTGTATTTTTCAATGAAATCCTTAAAGCTTGAAATTGAGTGAACATGTCATCAACCTGTTTCGCCCTCAATACTTACTTGAATTTGACCACATGATCGAAGTAGGTCTTCATGGCTTTCACTAATTGGGTATGTCTCAATGATCTAGGAAATTCTTTGGTTCTAGGCAATGGAAATTCATACATGCCTGGTTAATGGTGCCTATGTCCTCTAGTTCTTTCTTGATCAGCTCTCTTAGTGTCTAATCTTGATCTCTCTCTTAAAGTTGTATGTGCAAAACCCAGTTCTGATCTCTCTCGAGTTTTACAAGAGAGGATCCAACTCCATGCCAACCATGAGACTCATGAGGCCTAAGTGGGGGGGAAATCAATTCACCCTTCCAAGTATAGGTGTGTCTATTGCGTTCCATAACCACAAACATCCTTTTAGAAGATTCATCTAAATAGACAACCTTCCCCAAGACATCAGATCTTTGAATTCGTATATAGTCACTCTCTTTACCTCACTAGCATTGTCGGGCTGGAATCTCCAAAATGCTTCGTTCATTTCTCTATTCAAGTAGAGTTATATGCTTTTATTATCGTGGGGGATCCACTCTGGTGTGATTGTCCTTGATAAGATCAATTTACCTCTAGGTGTTCTAGGCTCTCTACTTGGATTTTCCTAATCCAAGTCTCTTATTTCTGACTCAAGGATGATTGTTCCAAACGCATTTGTCCTATCTGGTAAGTTGATTACCATGTACATGGTTCCTTGCTTATCAATCTAGGATCCCTCTTTGACTTTGACTACAGGATTCTCGATTTCAAAGGATTGATATGGATTTCTGAGTTGGACAAGTGAATTCCTCAAACCATCCTTATATATGCGAGCACTTAAGCAATTGGTTCGAACGTATTCCAACTAAGTCTTGTAGGGACCTTCCAGGGTTTGTAAGTAAGCTAATCCTAAACTTCCCATGGGTCTCTCCATGCTAAACAACATTTCTGAATCGCTTTTCTCCGGGCTAAACACGTAGGGGTAATCACTCAATTCTTGAGCCCACGACCTAGCAATATGAATGACATGTTGAAGTTAGACGTCTGCGAAAGCACGCGAATAGCACAAGGAAGAAGAAGAAGCTTGGAGCACAACAAACAATACTGAATGTATTACTAGAGAATGTACAAAGATAAGTAGCCCGTTAGGGCAATAGGCGTATATACAAGTCGGGGGGAAAAAACCTCCTAAGAGGGAAAAAAGGTGATCCTAGAGTGTTCACACACATCACTACCTAAATATATCAACAAATCCCCCCTAGGAGTGATGCGATAAACAAGGTGCACTCATGTATAAGGAAGTGCCAAGCTATGTGGAAATCACTCCACAAAAGGAAGTAACCCCAACGCTTTATGGAAAGCTTCAAACTTCTCCCTAGGCAGAGCCTTCGTGAAAAGGTCTACAATGTTCTCCTGTGTGGGCACATATGCCAAGCTAATCTCTCCAGCAGAGAACCTCTCCCTGACATAATGATAATGCACCTCAATGTGCTTAGTGCGAGCATGGAACACAAGGTTCCTTGCAACTTCCAAAGCGCTCTGACTGTCAGTGAAGATGGTGGTGGCAGAAGACTGACCAACACCCAAATCAGCCATAAGGCGTCTGAGCCACACACACTCAACAGTCGTTGTGAAAGCTGCCCTATACTCAGCCTCACAACTGGAAGTGGCCACAGTAGGCTGCTTCTTGATCAACCAAGATATACATAACTGGAAGTGGCCACAGTAGGCTTCTTCTTGCTCAACCAAGATATACATCACTGGAAGTGGCCATAGTAGGCTGCTTCTTGCTCAACCAAGATATACATGACCTACCAAGCATGAAGCAAAAGCCACTAGTGGACACACGAGTGTCATAGCAACCAACCCAATTACAGTCAGAAAAAGCACGCAAATCTGGCGGTAGTGATCCGCCCTTAGGATAAAACAACCCAAGTAGTCGAGTACCACTCAAGTAGCGAAAGATGCTCTTAACCGCCTGCGAATGCTTGACTCATGGGCAATGCATAAACGTGCTCATATGTGAGACAACAAATTGAATATCTGGCTGAGTAATGCATAAGTAAATCAAGCACCCAAAAGCCTACTGATAGAGAACAGCATCAAATGCATCTCGAGCATCATGAAGACTCAATCGTAAACCTGTCTCCATAGGAGTGGCAATAGGTTTATAGTCTTCAAGGCCAAAATGTTGCAATAATGTGTCAATATATTTTGTTTGACACAAAGCCATTTCAGCATCAACGTGCATAAATTGAATGCCCAAATAATGATGCAAATGCCCCAAATCAGACATCTCAAATGAGGCATGCAAATCAACCTTAAAATCAGCAATATACCTCTCACGAAGACCATTCAGCAACATGTCATCAACATAAACCACAATGATCAGAAGTACATCATTAACACGTTTAACATATAAGGTGCTTTCAGTTGGACTGTTCTCAAAACCATGTGCAATCAGATAGGCATGTATCTTTTCATACCAACCACATGGTGCTTGCTTTAAACCATATAATGCCTTTTTTAACCTGCACTCCTCGTTTTTATGCCCTTTTTGCACAAAGCCATGAGGCTGAAAAACATACACTTCTTCATGCAAGTCACCATTCAAAAATGTTGTTTTAATGTCCAACTGATATACATTCCAACCATGATGAGTTGCAAGTGCACAGATGCTACGAACAGTAGTCATTCGACAAGTAGGAGCAAAGGTTTCATCAAAATCAATGCCTCTTTCTTGCGCATAACCCTTTGCAACAAGCCTAGCCTTATACCTGTCAACTGTACCATCAGGTTTACGCTTCAACTTGTATACCCACTTAGTGCCAATGGCCTTCTCGCAAAGAGGCAAGTCACATAAAGACAAAGTACCATTCTTCATTATTGCATCATATTCAGATTGCATAACAGCCATCCAATTTTCTGGATTTTATGCTTCATCAAACAAAACAGGCTCAGTCTCATCACAGAGACTAGATGCAGCCATAGCATAGCAATATGATGCAAAAGAGGCACTATGAAAGCCTGATCGAGTACGATATGACAGAGGTGCATCTAATTTGCTGTCACGCAAGGTCTGCACCAGCCATTTTGGCATAGTTCTTGCCTGCTCAATATCAGCTCTCTCATCAATAAGTGCGTCATGTAAATTTGCATCAGAAATGGAATGATCTGCATCATCACATGAAACATGCAAAGCTTGAGAAGTTGTCTCATTAGGACCAGCACTAGACTGTCCACTTGTAAAAAGAGACAGCAAAGTATCATACATGTCTTTGGAGCTAACAGATGTCTCCTTAGTACATGAAAGCAATGGCTGAATAGCATCTTCCATAAAAACATCACGGCTAACCAGAATGCGTTTAGTCTGTGGATGATACAGACGATAGCCTTTACTTTCAGAACTGAACCCAACAAAAATACATTTTACTGCTTTATCATCCAATTTTATGTGATGTTCGAGCACTAATGCATATGCCAAACAACCAAAAACACGCAGATGAGCAACAGATGGCTTGCGGTCATGTCAAGCCTCATATGGAGTGATAGACTGCAGCGCTTTAGTGGGACACCTGTTAAGTACATATGTTGCACACATGACAGCCTCAAGCCAAAAACTATGTGGTAAAGCCTGACTCTTGACCATACACCTCGCCATCTCCATGAGGGACACCAAGGAGGTGAAAATCTGACGATAAAGGAGATGGAGATAGGAGGTGAGTAGGGAGGTTAGGGATGATGATGAAGAACATAAAAAATAAATAAAATAAAAAATTACCTACTTAACTAGGATTTCAGCGTCAAGACTCTACGTCTTATCATCACATGCTCATCCTCGAAGCTCGCTCCCCGACAACTGCACTAAATTTGATGTCATTCTAGCACAATGGTGAGAACCAACATGAGGAGATCAACATCGTAATTGTCAATCCATGAAGACATAAGGATGGTATGATGACCGTGAGCTAGTGGAATGCACAAGTGCGTGAGTGAGAGCACACAAGCATGCACACACATACATATACACACAAGGCGAGACAAAGGGTGGAACAATGGAATCTTTCCTTCATAAGCTCAAAGTACAATGTTTCATAAACAATCCACCTTCAAAAATGAGCTCCCTAGCTCCTTTTTGAGTTGTAGACTAGCTTTGGACTAGTTCGGACCTAGTGTCCAACCTAGTCCAAAATTAGGTTCCTAAGATGTTTTGGAAGCTCAAATGAGCTCTAAAAAATATGAAAACATGGGTTCTCCTAATACTCCTCAAGCTCAAGAACTCCTTCGCTTGCACAAAATGGAGTTGAAACTACCAAAAACAAATAATTGTAATGATGTGTAATGATGAAAATGAGTGTTAAGTACATAATTGATTAAAAAAATGTAGTTGGGGCTATTGGTTGCCATGTCTGCGTTGGCTACTCTGTCTACTCATATTTCCTTGTTCCTCTCTCTGGCTATCTTGTCTTTGGCTCCCTTGTTGACCCCAAATTCAACCCCAAATAGGAGTGCAACTATGAGCTCATGATAGTCAACCACAAGACTATATAGCATATAAGCTCCATTATGTATAGTATCAACTCAATACTATGACATCCCTACTAATGTCATGAGTGCCCAATAGTGGCCATAGAGCTACAAATGAATACATGCACCCTGCAATGCACACACACCATGAGCATGAACTCACAAGAAGCTCTACAAACTCAATTTCTATCACCACCAGAAGTGATGGCAAACTCAGCCATAATGAAGCCTAGCACAAAATGCAAACAAAAGATAAGAAAAATTACATAAAATGCATAGTTGATAGGGTATACACACCTATCAACTGGTTGCAACTCAGATGAAGAATCCACAAGTGAAAACTGCATGTCTGCTAATCCGAAAATCATAGCCCAATAGTGGGTACAAAACTACGAAAAGAATACATGCTCACACACGCACCACACCACACACACACACCATGAGCATGAACTCACAAGAAGCTCTACAAACTAGGATTCTATCACTACCAGAAGTGCTGGGCAAACTCAGCCATAATGAAGCCTAGCACAAAATGCAAACAAAAGATAGGAAAAATTACATAAAATGCATAGTTGATAAGGTATACACACAAGATAGTCTGGACCTTCAGCCCCATCACATCTAATATTAATTAAAACATGATATGCTTGTCATTATCATTGATTCTCTCTTAAGACACATTCGTGCATGTCTGAGCACATACATAGATTTATTTGGTGAGTTTTTGTCATTGTTCTAGATAATAATAATCTCTAAATGCACAGCAATGACAGAATAATGTACTAAGCAATAATGCCACCTCTTCCAAACTGATCATTAATGCGTAGTCTCAGTACTGAAGATGTGTTTGGCTTGAACATAAATGTATGCAGTTTAATGCATACAATACAACTGGCAGCCCGGCCCAATGTTAACCCCTGAAAGTGGGGGATAAAAAATTCCCTGGGTGTGTGAGTTGTACTTTCAAGTTTCAAGCTAAAAGAAGAGTAGGTTGAAGACTTTAAAACCCTCCCCCTTCAAAATAATAATAATAATAATAATAATAATAACACTCATCATCATCAAAAGATAATCTATTTCTACAATATTAAAAAAACATAGCCAAAGTTCCATAATTCATGGTGATTAGTACAAACTATGCCATCCATATTGAAATCATGGATGCCTTCAAAGTTCAAGAAGATCAAAATTACATATCATAGTACAAAACGAATGCATCCCACAAACATTCACACATTTCAGGAATATCATTAGATCTGAAAAATGAATTTTGTCATAGTCCAATACAAACAATAGCTACATCATGTACACCATTTCCCAAAAAAAAACAACACACATACTGCTAACATCAGAGCTGAAAAAATGCAAGTTGTATAATGCATGCATTAGTAAACATCAAATACATAAAGCTCTATGTAGCGAGTTACTGTCAACATTTAGTATCAAATGAAACAATATGTTGAAATAATGAAACAAATAAGCAGCTGCATTATCGTATTAACCACAAAAGGAATGAAAGAATGTGGAAATGAAATGCCCCCAAAGATTACTCCATTGTAAGAGCTTTATATCAAAATGAATAGGATCAAGACTTCAAAAGATACACCCCTTTTTGCCACTCATTGGCCTTTGTAATACAGGATGAAAAGATCAAAAGGAAAATACTATAGGGATTATAAGCATACTAAGTTGATATGTAACACCTTATAATTCAGTTGTTTGCCTCTCTCAGGGCCCCTCCTGTTTCTTGGGGCTGAGTGATACTGAAACCGGCCAGAGACCTCCGGTATTCTCCCTCTCTTGTTGTTGTAAACTTTATCTTTTAACTGGTGCTTTTCTTGTAAACAAGAGCAGAACGAGGAGTCTCCTTGTCTGGCCCTAAGGCTGTCCCTCCCCAATTCCTGCAGGCCTTCGGGCTCTGTTCATTCCTAGTAGGTGCTAGGCATTCTACCCCTGCTTGTGTGAAGTTCGGGCACGGCGGGAACAGGGGGGGGGGGGGGGGGGGGGGGGGGGGGGGGGGGGGGGGGGGGGGGGGGGGGGGGGGGGGGGGGGGGGGGGGGGGGGGGGGGGGGGGGGGGGGGGGGGGGGGGGGGGGGAGGGGGGGGGGGGGGGGGGGGGGGGGGGGGGGGGGGGGGGGGGGGGGGGGGGGGGGGGGGGGGGG
>MU264724.1:0-12500 GCA_020310875.1 Ceratopteris richardii
TATTCCATGTAAATGAGTATGCATTTGCATCCATCTGCTAACGATACAATCTCTGTTTTTTCTCGTAATGAAAGTTGATTAAAGTCTTTTATTTTTTTATTAGCTTCTCACATAATCCAATAAACTTTTCCTATCACAAACTTATCAGTATCAACAATTCGTAAAAGTTCCACAAAAGGTTTAGTGGTACCGACTTCTTTTTCAAGATTATGCCAAACCTTTTGTGACTATATTAGAGACATACACTTCAAAGCTTCAACTCGATAAGAAGGATACTTCTCTATCCATGCCTCCCATCTTCGATTAGCAATCATTTCTACAAGAGTTAGCTAGACCTCCAATGATCCACTGAGCACATTATAGGTAGTTACAAATCATGTAGCACAAAAGATATGAAGTGTTTTATTAAGATATTCTGAATGAAAGAGCAAATATGAAAATTCATTCTCTCATATTTTGACCACATGATTTTCATCTAATAAACTTTGCTTAATTAAAGATAATCTACCTGTATCTTTCAGTAATAGATTAGGTGCATGAGATGTGCATGGAACCCAATTAATGCCTTCATACTTGTTCTGAATTGCAATTCCAGCACTTCAAAAATTAGATGCATTAACACTGACTATCGCAATCACATTCTTTGGACCACCCATGCATGATATAGCATGTTCATATATCTTTACAAGAAAAGCTGAACTTTTCTCTTTAAAAGAAGTATCAACAACTTCCGAAAACATGCTTCCCTTTGGACATATAACCATGACATTAATCAATGGCTTCTTCTAACAACTTGTCCATCCATCCAATGCTATTTTACATCCATACATGGGTACATAATCAAGCACTATTTGCTTTAAAATAGCTTCAATAATTTTTTTCACTTTATTTACATAATTCTTTTGCACTTTATTATAATTTGGCATGGTGAATCCTTTCCATGTAGTTGACATCAAAGCATCTTCAAAAATAGGATTAGAGATAACATTGAAAGGAATCCCACATGCTAAAAATGCTTGAGTCCATTTAAGCTAAAGCTCCAAAAAATCTTTCTTTTCAAAAGCTATAGGTATTGTATTATGTGATTTAGTACAGACAAATTGTGGTGATACATTATTAGATCCACCATTTTTACTACATTCACTGGGTCCACTCTTCTTTTATGTAGCTGGAGAAAATGGAGTACATGTACCTTGATTATTCTAGAAATATTTTGAGATACTTGAGTAGGAATATCATGAGGATCCTATATTATCATTGATGCCATCTACTCGTTCTTACTTTACATGCCAACTACTTCAAAAGTGTTGTGAACTACTCATGCGTTCAAATCTTTTTGTTGTGATACCTTGAGATTCACATTTGTTTGCATAACTTGCAAAATGTATTCATATATCATTGTCTGGATTAGAGCATACTGCCACATTATTACCTGTATTAAAAAGGTGCTCTTTTATTCGAGTTGCATTTCCCACATGACAATGTCCACAACATTTGCATTGTATTCTAGAGAATGCTTTTCCCTCATGATAAATAATCACATATGAAAATTCTTTTCCCTTTCCCATAGTGCTTGCTTTATGAAAACTTTATATCTACAAAAAGGCAACATAAATCAATATCAAATAAGATATACATTCCACTAAATATATATCTTAAAATATATACAAACTACTTTGAATCTCTCTTAAAGTTTTTAAATCTATTAATTTATGTATTTACATTTTCTATCTATTAAAGTTCTCAATCATATACACGCATACTATTGTGAAGTAAGAATCAATGTCAAGTCAAAAAATCACAATAGATTTTAATTCTCAATCATACACGCACACACAATTACACATACCATTGTGAAGTAAGAATCAATGTTCAATCAAACAATTAGAATAGATTTTAATTCTCATGAATCATACACACATACAATTACACATACTACTGCGAAGTAAGAGTCCATGTTGATTCAAACAATAACAATAGGTTTTAATTCTCAATCATACACACACATACTATTTTCAAATAAAAAATCAATATTGCATCAAACAATCACAATAGATTTTAATTCTCAATTATACACACACAAACAATTACACATACTATTGTAAAGTAAGAATCAATGTTGAGCCAAACATTTACAATAGATTTTAATTCTCAATCATACTGTATACACACACATACTATTGTGAAATAAGAATCAATGTTGACTCAAACACTTATAATAGACTTTAATTCTCAATCATACACCCACATACAATTACACATACTATTGTGAAGTAAAAATCATTGTTGAGTCAAACAATCACAATAGTTTAATTCTCAATCATACACACACATACATTTACACATACTATTGTGAAGTAAAAATCAATGTTGAGTCAGACAATCATAATAGATTTTAAATTCTCAATCATATGCACATACACTTACACATACTATTTTGAATCATATGCACATACACTTACACATACTATTGTGGAGTAAGAATCAATGTTGAGTTAGACAATCACAATAGATTTTAAATTCTCAATCATATGCACATACACTTACACATACTATTGTGAAGTAAGAAGCAATGTTGAGTTAGAAAATCACAATAGATTTTCATTCACAATTATACACTCATATCCGCATACACATACTATCGGATGAAACTTCATTGGATCCCTTTACAATTCAAGGATCTGAAAAGGTGCTAATAAGCTACAAGACAAAAGCCATCTAGAGACCTAGAAAGTTCTAGTTCACTTATTAGCACCTTCTCAACCCTTGAACAATTTAAAAAAAAAAAGATAAAATCTTTTCCAACAAATCCATTGGTTTTCCTATCACATTCATATACACACATACACATGTCCATACACAATCACATAAGATTTTCACTCACAATCATATGAGATACAAGCACATACACATACACATACTATTGTGAAGTAAGAATCAATATTAATTCAAACAATGACAATACATTTAACTCACAATCATAGACACAGATACATATACTAGTATGAAGTAAGAATCAATGTTGAGTCAAACAATCACAATAGTGTTTAACTCACAAACAAAAATAGTTTTCTTTATTTGTCTTAATACTAAAATACTAAATATTTCTAACAAGATCTTATACCTTTTTCTTTGTATGGCACTATAAGTTCATTAAATAAAAAAGTAACTCTTATGAAAAAGGCTCTAAGCCCATTCTTTTATAAAACAATATTTGACTTATTTATTTTTTATCAAAAAGTATTCAATCGATACATTTTCAATCAAAATAGTTTTTTAGCAAAAATCTTTTCGATCGAAGGCACTTTTGATCAAAAAAAGCACCAAACCATTGTGCAAAAAGTATTCACTCTAGTCCGAATAAGCTAATGTGGTAGCGGATAAGTTCAGTCAAATAATAAGAGCTTGTTGTAAAATTTTGTAATTATTCACGAATAAATGAATTTTTTAATAATGAATAATGCAACACACACACATATATATGTGTGTGTATGTGTGTGTGCATGCATGTCTGTGTGTGTGTGTGTATGTGTATATATGTATATATGTATATATATATATATATATAGAGAGAGAGAGAGAGAGGATGTATACAAAAGAGGATGATGGTCACATGTACTCTTACCATCCCCAACAATAATTTCATTACAAATCAATACTCTTTTAGAACTACTCAAAGTATTTAAAATTTTGTCACATGGTCTCTTAACAATTCTCATTCTTTGTTTCTTTTGTTAGGATCCTTCAGCTAAATCAACAAAAAAAAAAAAATTGCCGAATTCACATTTTTGTTGGTGTTTCTTTTGTACGTTTAATTTTACTAGTCAAAAGTATTGAATCTTTTCTACACTCTTCTAGTTATAGATCTTTCTCAAGCAATATGTTTTGTAGATAGTTTATTAAGATATTATTTTTAGATTAACAATATCTTAGTAAACCATCTTCTCCATGCTACAAATATAATGAAATATGTACTATATGGAAAGGGGGTACTTGTTAATCCAAAGATCTATTGGATAAAGAGTCCAATTTTTCCATATATAGATATGTTTCTTTCCTTCCTTACATAAAGCTATAAAGCTTTGTGATACATCCTCCTTGTTGTTTTGTGCGCATGATTTATCATACTTTTGTGTGAAAATTATCACTTGTACGATTCATTGAATACGATGCTAGAGCAAGATGAATAGCAACCTCCTTATTGATATCTAGCTCCATATTCTACATGATTTCAGACAAAAGAAAATGATGAAGAAAAGAGAAAGAATGTTGAACATACAAAAATATGAGTAAACATGCAAAAAATAGAATAATCCATATTGATGAGCTTTTAGAAACTAAAACTTTTAAGTATAAACTAAAAATACAAAAATTTAAAAGATCAAAACTAAGAATTTAAAAATATTCACAATCTAATATATTTGTGTGGTTTATACTTTCAAAAATCGCCTACATAGCCATTTTAGACATGATTTGATAAGTATAAAGCTCATTAGTTTACAACTAACGAAACTTCCTTGCATATCTTTTTTTTTCCTCATTTTCAATCATAATGTTATACTATTTATGGTATTTGCATACCTTTTGGGGAGATAATAGATTGAAATTCTTATGCAATAATAGAAGCTTGTTTTAATAGGTTTTTTTTTTGTGATGTGATGCCCTACATTTTCTTTGTATAACACTCATTCAAAATATTGTGGTGTTTTCAATTTCCTCTACTCAAAATGAATAGATCCCTAAGCTTTTAACATGCAATGGGACATTTTAACTAGTATACAATGCCCTCTCTCAACAATAATATTTTGTTGAGGTATGTGAGCAATGGTGAATTTCCTATTGGTTACATGCTTCTTGTTGCAACTGAATTTTGTTAATAAGAATTTTCTTAAAAAATATGCTACTTATAGAGTTTTAACTATATGTTTGATTCTCAAAATTCTTATGCAATACTTTAAGTCATCAACCTTTCTAGGATAGAATACAATCATATCTTTCAACTATAATCATCAATTTGAAACAAGAAGTGGAAACATCCTCCCAAAACATGGACATACATTTTATCACAAAGATCAATAGATACCAAGTTTAGAGTAGCTTGTGCTTAATTATTACTCACTTGTGGAAGCACCTTTCTTCGATATTCACTCACCATGTAAGATTCACATAATTCCTACAAATTTGGAAATGGAGGACCTTATCAACAACGCACATGAAATCAAATGGCTAGTGTCAAAGCTTTATTTTTTGCAATATAAGGATGTGAAACTTATATAGGTTGTCTCACAAAGGTTGTTTTCCTATAATTATGTTTGATCCATCAAAAGTTTCTACACCATCCTTCTTAAAGCATACTTCAAGACCATAACTTTATTATATGGAAATAAATAATAAGAATTTATTTTCAATGTAGAAAAATATAGTATAACAGCATTTTTCGATCACACGAATGGCAATAAGAAAAGGAATTCTTCCAATACCATCGATTAAACATTTGGAGTGAGGGAATGAAACCACTTGTTAGTACATGAAAGGGAAAAAAACAATTATGGTTCAGCTTTGGGCTCATCAAAACCAAATTTTTACTTTTCCTTGTGGCACTAAGCATTAGCAAGTGGTATTTGTGTCCAGATACCTCAAAGGCACTTTGCATTTGGGTCTTTTTTATAGTAGAGGTGCTCAATTATCTTTGCATGATTTTATAGATAGTGATTGGATTGGTTGTTATGATACATGTGTCCACTAGTGGTAATTACTTTTTTATCAGAAGATCCTGTATATCTTGGTTGAGTAAGAAGCAATCTATTATGGCCACATCAAGTTGTCAAGTTGAGTAGAGGGCAATACTCACAGCTACAGTAGAGTGCACATGGATGAGATGCCTATTGATGGATCTATGCATGGATATTGATGTAGCTATGCATATTCTCACTGACAATCAGAGTGCACTGTCGTTGCAAGAATTCCAGTGTTTTATGTGCACACAAAGCAGATTGAAGTTCATTCTCATCATGTTAGAGAGCACCTTCATGCTAGAGATATTGATTTGGTATATGTGCCTAAATAAAATGTGGCACACATATTTTTTATTCACTAAAGCTCTTCCATGGAGAAATTTTAAAGTTTTTTGCAAAGTTTTAGGCTTAATACCTTGTGAGGGCTTATCTATCACTTCATTCCAAGGGGGTTTGTTACACTTATGTGTCCCTCGAGTAGCTTTGATGTGAACTATTTCCCTATACATGGGCACTTTTTACTCTAGTGTTGGCTACAAGTTTTTCCCCCATGTAACCACATATACACAATATACTCAAATGTGGTGGTACGTTGTACTTAGGGATTCACCTATAGCTCTCACTTCACTCATTTCATACTAATCATCTATATATAGAGAACTCTTCCAACATTGTGTGCCTTTGTGCATCAGTCTCAATCTTCGCTCTTGTGAGTACTTCTCTTCCTGCTTCCTCACACACTCACACACCCAACGTACCAATCCTTCTTGCTCACCATATGCTAAGATGTTTCACAAACTTATTTATTTGAAAGCATGATTCCTTGTGTTTTCTATTGATATGTGTTTCCTATTGATGAACATTCTTTTAAGTGGATTTGAAAGCATGATTCCTCTTGTCGACTTGTTCTTTCTTTGAGCTTCAATGACATTATCTATTGATTTTTGTTGTCTATTGATTCCTTATTCTTTTAAGTGGATATGTGTTGTCTATTGATTCCTTATTCTTTTAAGTGTATTCGAAATCATGATTCCTCTTGTCAGCTTGTTTCTTTCTTTAATCTTGAATGACATTATCCTTGTTCTCAAAGTAGTAGAAGCTACCAATGAACTTTTCTTTCTCTTCTTTGAGCTACCAAGAGATCCTTTCTTGTTTGCATTGGCAATTAATGCAATATTACTTAAACTAAATATCTTTAAACCTACTTCCTCTTCTAACAACATTGAAAAAAATATTCAAAAGTAAGAGGAATGGATCTTGCTTAGATGTTGAGATCAATAAATAATCCATTATACTTTGTTTAGAAATCAAGAACAGGAGGTCAATGCTTTTTCTATTAGGACAACATCAATAGTACCGGATTGACCTTACAAATTATTGATTATTCATAAGAGTCTGCTACACTTAATCCACTCATTAACTAACCAAATGTGTAAAGTTTTCAATGAACCTTTGTATCATGTAACATCTAAAGCTTGCACACCTTCTCCAAGTTAAGAATTCTCAAAGTGGATAGTAGATCTTGAGATTTCATTCACACAATGTACCTATGTCTGAAAACTATTATTTTGTGTAGTCGACTTTGACACCTGCAACTTCTAGTGCGTGGTTCTCCCAAACTAGACCCCATTTATTCAAATGCTTTTAGAAAGAAGTAGCTTAACTTTCAACTTAAAGAATGAGTGCTTACTTGCTCAAAACTTTACATTTTGGAGGGAGATCTGATCAAAACATTATCATCGAATGTGCACCTGCACTTGTCTTCACTTCTTCACATTTACACATGTAAATGTTCCTACTTAAAATTCTCTCATCCTGATTACAATTAGACTCTCAAAACTTGTACAGAGGTCATTCAACTATAGAATTAGACTTATACAAAAACATTGTCCCAAAGGATAAGCATAGAAGGAGCAATGAGCAAAAGATCGAGGTGAAACTTTCTTCTATTTAGAGAAAACATACATTTAATTGATAATTCATGTTCTTCTCACTTTCGAAAGTCTCTAATGACTTCTAAAACTTGACACGCATCATCTCTCTTACTTGTAGTACATCCATATCAAATATATATATATATATATATATATATATATATATATATATATATATATATATATATATATATATATATATATATATATATATATATATATATATATATATATATATAGATGTTTACATCTCAACTTGTCATAGATACAAAGTTTTTATGAACTAATTACAAGATTAGTATACATGTATATACAAGTCTTCATCTTCTGACCATGCACTAAACTTCAAGCTTCATATGTTGATCTTTGCTTCATTCTTTGACTTCAAACCTTTTTCTAATCATCAATTGATGATTTTCTTGCACCAATAGCTCCCCCCAATCATCAATTGTGATTTTCTCCATCTTCTTTATACCTGCCATGTCTTTGAACCTCTACAACTTAGGTCCATCCAAGCTTTTGTTTAACATGTCTGCAATCTGATCTTTTGTAGAAGTGTGTATGACTTCAATTTCTTTATCAATCACCTTCTCTCTCAAGAAATGATGTTGGATCTCAATATGTCTAGTCTTGACATGAAAAACAAGGTTAGTAGCTAGATACAATGAACTCATATTATCTCCATGAATGATGGGTGTACTCTGATTGATGTCAAAACTCTTCATGAGAGTCTTCAACCATATAACCTCCTTTGCAGATTCAACCATACCTTTATACTCTACTTCTATAGATGATAAAACAACTCTATGTTGCTTCTTAGAACACCAAGAGATTAATGTATCTCCCACATAACATAGATAACCATATGTTGAACTTCTATCATCAGAGTTACCTACTCAATCTACATCACTATATATCCTTACTTTTGTATCTAATGTGAATCCATAATACAAACTGTCTTTGAGTGTGCCCTTAATGTATCTTAGCACCCTTTGTCTTGCAATCCAATGTTCTTTCCTAGGACAATGCATGAATTGAGACAACACTCCAACTACATATGACAATTCAGACCTAGTCAATGTAGCATAGATTAAGCTACCAACCAAACTTTGAGATAGCTTCATGTCCTTGAATTCTTCTTCTCCATATCTGCTCAATTTATGAGTCACCTCCATTGGAGTAGCTGCTACCCTACAATCTTCCATTTTAAACTTGATTAGCAAATTCTTCAAATACCTTTCTTGAGTCACATACACTCCATGTTGAGTATATGAAATCTCCATTCCCAAGAAATATGACAAGTCTCCCAAGTCATTGATCTTGAACTCTTTCTCCATCTTCTTCTTAAGACTTTGTATGTCCTTCTCATCTGTACCTATAAGAATTATGTCATCAACATATATGCACATATAAATGAACCCATCATCACTTGCTTTAACAAGAAAGTTACTATCTGCCTGAGATACTTGAAAACCACGCTCTTTCAAGAACTTCACAAGTCTGTAATTCCATGCCCTCGAGGCATAATCCAAACCATACAAAGGTCTCTTGAGCTTACATACATACTCTGGATAACATTTATCCTTGAAACCTTCTAGTTGCTCCATGAAAACGTCATCATAAATGTAACCATCTAGAAAAGAATTCTCCACATCTAATTAACATAACTTCCAACCTTTACATGCAGCAATAGCTATGAGAGTCCTTATAATTGTCATCTTTCCCATAGGACTCATCATAATCTACACCATATGTTTGACCATACCCTTTCACAACAAGTCTAGTTTTATACCTAGACACACTTCCATCTGCATACCTCTTTGTTTTGTAGACCCATTTGCATCCAATGATTTTCTGATTATTTGGTTTAGGAACCAAATCCCATGTCTCATTCTCCATCAATGCATCATACTCCTCCTGCATAGCTCTCTCCCAATTTTCCTTACCTTTTGCCTCATCATATGTAGAAGGGTCTTCCTCTACTTTCACCATATAAGCATAATCTTTAGTAGTCAAAAATGAAGTATCATAGCTATACCTTGTGGGTTGCCATTTATGTCTTGATGATCTTCTGAGTTCTCCACTTCTTGAAGTTTCTGGTTCATCACATTTTGGATCAAACCTTGGCATTTCGTGAACCTCAAGTAGTGCTTCATTATTCTCTTCTTCATCAAATATTTGAACTTTTGATTTACCTTTCTTTTGATTCAGTATTTCTTCATCACCTGCATGAATATTACTTGTACCTACATACCAAGTACCTTATTCATCAAATGTAACATCCTTTGACACAAGGAATTGATTTGTGGATGGACTCCACAATCTATAACCCATCTCCTTATCATCATAACCAATAAACACATACTTTTCAGCTTTAGGTTCCAATTCATGCCTTTACTAAGATGGTACATATGCATAAGCCAAACATCCAAACACTTTGGAATGATCTAAGGTAGGTCTCTTACCCACCATGCCTCATATGGTGTCATACCATTCAAAGCCTTACATGGAAATCTATTAACCAAATAAGTAGTTGTATTCATAGCCTAAGCCCACAAATAATTAGGGCAATTTTTTTCTTTCATCATTGACCTTGTAAACTCAACAAGATTTCTATTTCTCCTTTCTACTACACCATTTTGTTGAGGAGAGTACTTGCAAGTAACTTCCCTTTTTATACCTGCATTCCATAAGTAATCACTGAACTCATTAGAGAAATACTTTCCCCCTCCATCGGACCTTAGTCTCTTCAATGTTTTCCTAAAATTCTTTCTGCAGACACATGGTAATGTTTAAATGTATTAAACACCTCTAATTTATCATTGAACACTTATATAGTGATCCACATTGTAGCATCAGCAACATAAATCACATAATATTTTGAACCATTAATGCTATAGTCCTTTGATGGATCCCACACATCTGTATGCACCAATCCAAGCTTCTCTGAATGCATGGAACCATGCTTATTATATGATTGCTTATGATCCGTACCTAATTGACATGCGTATGTCATGTGTTGACCTGCAACATTAGGCAATCCAAGCACTGAACCCTTGTTAATCATATCCTTAATACCTCTTTCATTGAAATTTCCAAGCCTTTTGTGCCAAAGATCTAACTCAGAGATCTTATGTCCTCCATAAGTGAACAAGGCATGGCGAACATTGCCTTGAATCTTCAATGTGAAGGGCCTTCCTTCTTTCTTTCTTGAAACAATTTGTTTATACCAATTGCTAGTATCTTCCACAAAAACTACATCATTAGTGAACCTTACTTCATAACCTTTCTCTACAATTTGCCCTACACTTATCAAATTCTTTGGAATTGTAGGAACATACAAGACCTTACTCAAAAGAGTGCTTCCATCCTTGGTTTTTACTGATCCAATAGACTTCACATTGTGCTTTGTGTTATCACCTGTTTGAACTACATGATTACTCACCTTATTCTCCAAATCAAACATCAAAGCTATGTTTTCACTCAGATGATTGCTACACCCTGAGTCAATCTAGAAGACTCTTTGATCTTCACTTTGTCTTTCACAAGTTTCATTCATAATTAAGGTTGAATCCTCTTTCTGATCTGAAGCATAGTTGTAGTAGGCATTATTGTAGGATTGACTTTGAAAGCCTCTACCTGCATTTCTTCCAAAGAAACCTCTACCTCTGAAATTGCCTTTCTAGTATCTACCACCTCTTCCTCTTGAATTAAAGTTCTGATTATATCCTCCACCATTCTGATGCCAACATTCATGAGCTAAATGATTAGTTTTACCACAAATCCATCAAGATTTGACACCATCTTTATTGCTTCTACCTCTTCCTCTTGCTTTGCCACCTCCTCTTCCTCGTAGGAAGTTAGCTTTACTAGGAGTGCCTTCATCTTCATTTAATTGTTGCTTGCCTTTGTTAATTTTCTTCTTGTCCTTTGAATACATTGCTTGATCTATACTCTTATCAACATCACCTTTGATATCCTGCTCAAAGGTTAGCATATGTCCTAGCAATTGATTCAAATCAGGAGTGAAATGAACTAGTGACAATTCAGTGGATAGAATGAAAGGCTTCCACTTCTCATCTCCTCTCAAACCTGTGAGAATTTTCCTTACCAATTTGTCATCTTCAATATTTTCATCAACTGCTCCTAATGCATCTACAATGTCCTTCATTCTTGTTACATAATCAGAAATGGATTGAGAAACCTTCTTCTTGAATGTGGTGAATTCTGCCCATAAAGATGCCTTCCTTGACTTTGTAGTGTTTTGGAAATGCTCCTCCAAAGCATTCCATATGTCACTTGCACTTTGAAGTCCTCTAATATGAGGTAGCAAGTAATCATTGACTCCCATGTAGATAATGCTCCTTGCTTGAGCATCCTTCTTCATCCATGTCTAAATCATAGAGCTCTTCCCTAGTTGGAACACTAGGATCCTTAAATTCTGGTTTTTCCTCTTCACGTGTGATATATCCTATCAGCTCTTTGCTCATAAGATGTGTTTCCATGCTCATTGACCAAGCAGGATAGTTTCCTCTACCCAATTTCTCTATTTGAAGAGAATCTCCCATCTTTTCTTCACGTGTGTAATAAATTCTTCAAGCTTTGTGAATAATGAATGTACCTTTAATTTGAATGTAGTTCCTTTTTATCCTCTTGATAGCTTCAGGCCTCCCTCTCTAGCTTTCACTTCAACCTTTCACCTTTTGAATCTTTAAGGATTAATTTCTGTATATCTACAATAGTCAAGATTCTCCTTTCTTCAAATCTGATGACTCCTGCTCTGATACCACTGATGGAGAGTGTTAATCTCCAAAAGAACATTATTCTTGAT
>MU264724.1:17500-21138 GCA_020310875.1 Ceratopteris richardii
TAAAAATTTTTAAATATAATTAATTTGAAACAAGAAGTAGAATCATCCTCCCAAAACACGGATATACATTTTATCACAGAGATCAATATATACCAACTCTAGAGTAGCATGTGCTTGATAATTACTCGGTCATGGAAAATCCTTTCTTCCATATTCACTTACCATGTAAGCTTCACATGATTCCTACAAGTTTGGAAATGGATGACCTTATCAACAGCACATGTGGCATCAAATGGCTAATGTCAAAGCTTAGTGATGCATTTATCTTTTGCAATAATAAGGATGTAAAACTATTATAGTTTCCCTCACCAAGCTCCTTTTCCTATAACTATGTTTGACCCATCCAAAGTCTCCACACCATCCTTCTTAAAGCATACTTCAAGGATATAATTTTATTATATGGAGAAAACTAAGAAGAATTTATTTTCGATGTAGAAACTCTAATGTTAGCTCAATGTTCTTTCCCCATGTAACCGTATATACAACAATATAATCATATGTGGTAGTACATTATACTTAAGAATTCACATATAGGTCTCACTTCACTCATTCTCATACTATAGATCATCTATTTATAGAGAGCTCTTTCAGCAATCACAGGTCTTTGTGCATCCATTTCCTTGTCTTCTCTTATGTGTGCTTTTATTCGTGCTTCCTCCCTCACTTGCAGACCCAACAGTGGTATTAGAGCAAGTGCAACTCCATCTGAACCTTATTGTTGTTTGTGTCCTTAGTCGCACAAAATTTTAATAGTACAAATTGGTTCTAGGGAATAAAATAACAAAGTTTAGTACTCGGATATCATTTCCACTAGGTGTGTTGGGTTTTTACCCCCTTCTAAAGCCATTCATGTTGTCAAAAGTCCCATTGAAGCTACAGATTATAAGCTACATTTCAGCTTTTTTGAAGTTCATATCTTACAACTTTTGAGTTCTTTGGTGCAATAGCAAGAAACAATGACGTGTTTGGCATGCTTCAAGGTGAAAATAAGCTTCATGGGACCAACTATCTAATATGGTTTTACATGATGAAACATGTTCTTTTTGCAAAGAAACTATGAAACATAGTAGTAGATGTTGACAAGTAAACTCACACTTCTTCTATTACACAGCTTTGTTGTCATAGATTCACATTCATCTTCAAGTAGAGTGGCTATGCCTTCTCCACCTATAGAAGACCAACTTAGATGGAATTAAAAGGATTCTCAAGCTCATACATTGATTGCTCTTTCTATGAAGCGACATATTGTTCTACATGTTCGATCATGCACTACTTCATGAAGCACTATGGATAACTTGAGAAGGCAACTTGAAGATCTATGTATGGTTGAAAATGAGTCAGTAGATGTTTATGTTACATGCATCAAGATTTAAAAGAGCAGTTGACAAACATTGATGAGATCATTCCGGATGCATCACTCATTTCTACAGTACCCAAAGGATTGTCAAAATCCTTTCAAAGTCCTCCTACTACACTTCGTTTGGTTGCAAAAGGAAATCCAAATATATATAGTTTTGTTGAACTTATGTCTCTTTTTTTTGTAGAAAGAGCAATCAAGAGTGAAAATAAGTAGTTTTCTTGAGGGAATGAAAACACTTGTTATTACACAAAAGGGAAAAAAACAAGTGTGGTTCAGCTTTGGGTTCATCAAAACCAAAGCATCACTCTTCCGTATGGCACTAAGCATTGGCAAGTGGTACGTGTGTTGAGTTACCTCAAAAGGCACTTTGGCAGAGATGCTCAGTTATCTTTGCATGCTTTTGCAAAAAGTGATTGGTTTGGTTGTTATGATACACGCCTCCATTAGTGGTAATTGTTTTTTTCTTGGAAGATCATGTGTATATTGATTGAGTAAGAAGTTACATATTGTGAACACATCGAGCTATCAAGCTGAGTAGAATTCTCATATTATTGATCATCTATCTACAAAAAACTCTTCCAACCATCGTGTCTCTTTATGCATCGACATCAATCTTTGCTTTTGTGTGTACTTCCTCACTCACTCACACATTCCTCGCTCACTCACACACCCAACATACCGATCCTTCTTGTTCGCCATATGCTAAGATGTTTCACTACATAACATTCAAGGTTCATCAATAACAGCTTAGGAAAAATTGCAAATATCCTCTATGGCAACCTTATTGATTGAAAGCATGATTTAAGTGGATTTGAGAGCATGATTCCTCTTCTTGGCTTGTTCTTTCTTTAATCTTCAATGAAATTATCTATTGATATGGGTTGTCTATTGATTCCTTATTCTTTTATATGGATATGTGGTCTATTGATTCCTTATTCATTTAAGTTGATTTGGAAGCATGATTCCTCTTGCCGACTTGTTTCTTTCTTTAATCTTCAATGGCATTATTCTTATTCTCAAAATAATAGAATCCACAAATGAACTTCTTCCTTCTCTTTGAGCTACCAAGAGATCCTTTCTTGTTTGCATTGGCAATGAATGCAATATTACTTAAACTAGAATTTGTTAAACCTATTTCCTCTTCTAACAACTTTGCAAAAATCTATTCGAATGTGAGAGGAATGGATCTAACTAATATGTTGAGATTATTGAAAAATCCATTATACTTTGTTGAGAATTCAAGAACAAGATGTGGATGCTTTTGCTATTAGGACAACATCAATAATACCTGATTGACCTTACAAATGATTAATCTAATCATGAAATCTTTGACTTTTTCCAATTCTCAATGCTTTGCATTTGCCAACTAATTCTCTTTTATTCTCTTTTATTTTTTAGTTGCAATAGAAGAAAATAAGAAAAAATATAGCATAAATTGGGGAAAGAAATCTTACTAATAAACTCTATAAATGAGAATACATTATAGAGACATGCTAGCTCAAACTCGATGTCTAGACTAGACAAGCTATCGTTCATAAGCAGACCATGGAGAGATATGACCTTATGTGAATGATTAAGCATGGCTGACACCTCTTGGGTAACTAATGCTAACGAAGTAGACTACTATCCATACACAAGCATGTACATAAAATGAGTAGAGAACTTCACAAATAACTAAATTAGATGTCATTCCAAAAAGTTGAAATCAAACTTAGATTGATAGTTTGAAATCAATTAAGCATTGAAATGGAGCCCATTGGGCCAAAAGTGACGACAAGTGTAGACTTACATCATATACCAATCTATTTGAAATTCCACTTGGCAAAAGTCAAGTCTATCTAAGCAAAAGAAATCTTCTATCCAAAAATGATCCGATTTGGTCTTGATCCAATGTTTAAGTTAGAGATGCACTAATGGAAGCAATGTATAATCAACTTTTCCCACAACAACATACAATTATGAGAGACATTGGTCATATACTAACATGGGGGAGTCCTTTTTTTTCGGGGGGGGGGGGGGGGGGGGGGGGGGGGGGGGGGGGGGGGGGGGGGGGGGGGGGGGGGGGGGGGGGGGCGGGGGGGGGGGGGGGGGGGGGGGGGGGGGGGGGGGGGGTGGGGGGGGGGGGGGGGGGCGGGGGGGGGGGGGGGGGGGGGGGGGGGGGGGGGGGGGGGGGGGGGGGGGGGGGGGGGGGGGGGGGGGGGGGGGGGGGGGGGGGGGGGGGGGGGGGGGGGGGGGGGGGGGGGGGGGGGGAGGGGGGGGGGGGGGGGGGGGGGGGGGG
>MU264725.1:0-21095 GCA_020310875.1 Ceratopteris richardii
GTGTGGTGTGGAAAGCTATGTAGAGTTGATTCATGGAGGATGGTGGTGATCTATGACGTGAGTGTGTCCAGGGGTGAGAGTGTATTTGAGGGAGAGTAGACGAGTGTGCAAGTGGTGTGCATAAACATGTGAGAGCTCGTGTGTGAATTGTATCATGGTATGTGGATCAATGAGTGAGGGAGGGTCTAAAGAAATAGGATATGAAGGTGGGAACATGATAAACGTATGGTTAACATGGAGTGGAGATCATCAAATAATCCCTTTGAGTGGTGGACTCTTGGTGTGGTGTTGCCTCATAGGCCGTGTATCCCTATTTTATAGTGGCATCCATCTATGGAGACTTTATCATCATGGTAAAAAGCCTTCCTTCCCACTCGTCATGCCTATAAGATCTAGGGCATACATGCTCTTCTATGTTTATGTACATCTTTTTGAGGTCCTCGTCTATGAATAAGGGTGCTCTTGGAAGATTCTGTAACACTAGTCATTTTTTGAAGAACGCTATTCTCTCCTCTATTGTGATCATGTGCAATATCAATGCTCGAGATTTCATACTATCTTTCCACACTCTCCATGCCAGAGTAAAAGGCATATTGTTATTTCCCAATTATCAACATATCTGTGATGCATCCATTTCTATTGAAATGCCTTCATGTAGGCCTATTATTCTCACATGTATATGTTGAACCCATTTTAGTCTCTCCTCTTCAAGTGTGTCTTGTACATGGATGTAGTCATTTTTATTGCTCCTTCTTTGACCTCTTTTTAATGTTTTTGCTTACTACTTCCACCCAAGTATTTTTTGTTGCCTCCATTTCTAATGTAATGTGTTTTTGCATATCCATCTTCCAATCAGTCTTGATTTCCTCCTTTAGGTCATCTAGCTTTGTGATCTCTCCTTCTTCGTTGGAAATCTTCATGTGGATAATTTCTTTTTGAAACTGATGTGTCTCAACTTTCCATTCATCTTGGTCTTCTTGGAGAATTTTGATATGATCTTCTAGAGCTCTTATTTTGTATGTGACCTTCCTCATTTCTTGATTAAGTACTATGTTTGCTTCTTTCTTTGCTTCTCTAATTGCATTAGTAATCATGCCCTCTACTTTCTTTTCTAGCCGTGCTATTGAGGCCCATGCTTATGTACCTCTGATACTCTAAAACAACTACAATCACTAATGCCCTAAGTCACTCCCCAAGTATCTTGTATAGCCCACATTCACTAACATCATCTCAAATCAATGAAGCCGTTGTCTATAGAGGTTAGATTCGTGGCAAGTGACATTGGCTAGGTGTTTGGTTTGCATCCACATGGGATTAGCAAGGTGATGGGATCAGGGATCAGTGCACGTTAGGCTACAAAGACATGTTGTGGGCGACATGCTACAGGGATGGTGGTTGTCAGTGATGGGCTACAGAGATGGTGGTTGTGGGAAACATGCTATAGAGATTAGGGTTTTCATGGGTGATGGGTGCCGAAATTAGAATTTCCATGATGAGTTGTAGAGATTAGGGGTGACTACATGATGGCCATATATGCACATTAGATCACTTTAGATATTATCCATTTTATGAACTACATGGATATATATATATATATATATATATATATATATATATATATATATATATATATATATATATATATATATGTGTGTGTGTGTGTGTGTGTGTGTGTGTGTGTGTGTAGAGAGAGAGAGAAGAAGAAGAAGAAGAAGAAGAAAGAGTGTTACACATTATGTGAAGAGGGCCAAAGCTTTGTGTATGGGAGAAAAGGGCAAATTTGCTAAGGTCACAACTTAGGGGATTATCCTAAGATTTCTAACTTGGGTAATAGAGTGAGTGTGCATGATGGCCATATTTGCACATTAGATCAGTTTAGATATTGTCCATTTTATGAACTACATGGCAATTTTTCCCCTATTTGTGTTTTGGAGCAATGCCTATAAAAATTCCCATGTGAGGAATACCACCACCTCAACCTACCAACATCCCACATGGCCACCATAATTTCCACATCCAGTATTCCCAATAGTTCAACAACTTCTTGCAATGGTACCAACTAATTCTGTTTCTCAAGGCTTGGAAGAACAACCTCAAATTCCATGGAATCATATTGTAAGCCTAACTTTGGGCCAATATTTCCACCTTCTCAAGCCCCTAAATCTATGTGAGAATATTATGAAGGAAAAGCTGATCCTTATGCACATGAGTTTGAGTTTATACAAGTACTCTGAGGTAGAACAATAGCTGAACACCATTACAATTGCTACCCATGAGGGGATTTGGAAAAAGAAGATCTAGCTATGTGCCAATTGATGATAGAAATAGCAGAAAAGTTGCTAGAAGAAGTTCTTAATCTTGTTCCTCCCACACATATGTCCAAAGAGCATTTGTACCACCACCAAAAAATCAAGTCCTTGAAACTCAAGAGACTTCGATGGAATTAGGACTCATCCAAACTAGTGATACACTTTGACAAGAGGATAAATTCATATGCGAGAAAGAGCGTTCATGGAAAGTTGGACTCTAGGAAAGACTATTAGAACACATTGGGAGGAGGATTATGCACAAGTAAAAAAATACCTTCTCAAAATTCCAAACAAATGATGAATCATTAAGATGTGAGTGACCTCTTCTAGAGCTTGTAAGTACAATGTCATGGAGCAATGTGGAAACACATTTTGAGTCTCTACTTGAGTACGTTGAAGGCTATAAAGTACCATCTCAATAGAAGAAGACAAATGATTTGAAGCTAAACCATAGTTCCAAAGGAAAAATCATTCACGGGGTTCCTCTTCATAAAATCAAAGATTATAGTGAACGTGATGAGGGGAATATTGTTTTACAATATAATGGTATGACTACTAAAGATATTGTAAACTCATGTGCAGGAGTACCAATTTCTACCTAGAGATTATGGGATAAGTGGGGTAAGTTATCCTTACAATGTAGGATGATGCATCGATAACTAGCTAATGGCCACCTAGAGCAACCATTAGGTATCCTTGAAAATATTGGCATGGCCACATGTGGTGTTGGATTTGTGCATACCATTGCCATTCATGAAATTGAAAAGGCGAGAGACTACAAATGGTCTTATGAATATTGCTTCTAAGAGAGATGAAAGTGGTAAATATATGGGGAGGACGCTATTTACATATAGCATCAACTCATGGAAATAGAGGTAAATCTGGAAATTAATGCTTACAAGGATGTGTCACCTCTTAAATGGCATGCAATTCATGATGAAGAGGACAAAAAAATCTATGAAAATTGGAGGTTTAGTCCAACCATCTAGGACACACGAAGACACAAGTCTTTGGTTGTAACACACAAGATAGAAAGAGCCAAGTTCAATTGGTTGAAAGGCATTCCCAAGATCCTAAATATGTACCAAAAGATGTTCTTAAAAAGGATGAATTTGACCCTTTTCGTTGTATCCACATACTTAGTGCCATTCAAGCCATTGTAAATGGACAAACAGGCACACATCATTGCAATTAAGAAGGTTATGAATTGGATGTATTCATGATGAGTGTTGTTGAAGATCCAATAGTCGAGCCACTAAAATCATGTGAATGTATACCATACCCACCAAGTGATGTAGGGTATAACATTAGTGACTATCCAAGCCATTGCATGGAAGGGCTCTATGCTGATGAAGAGGAATACATGAATGCTATGGGAACTTGAATGATCCATCTATAATAAAACATCCTACACATGTCTTCCAAGTCCATGAACATGACATTGACAATGAACAAGGTTCCTCTAGTAGTATGCAAATCTGGTATAGGAAAAACTTGGAATTTTGTTGGACTAATAGTTGCTCATGGGGTGCCTTCCATAGTGGCCTCCAAATTTTCTTGATTTTGCTATTGGCGATTGTTGTTCTCCTCTAGTGCAGTAGACATGTGTTCTCTAAATAAACCCATATTCCTTTCTAGCTTGGCATTGCACTGCATTTGGTGATCCAACATAAGTCTCATGTTTGTAGTGGCCTCTTCATCCACATTTTGCCTTCATGAATTGAGTTCATTGTGGGCCTAGTGGAGAGTGTCATATTGTGTCATATTGTCATATTGTGTAGTTGTTTATCTCCAAAGTAGTGAATTTAATGTGCAATCATTGTGATTCTTTGAGGACAAACCTGTTGCATTGCTCTAATTGTTGATAGTCATGCCTCAATTGTGTGGCACATTGAATCATAGTATTTATGGTATCATTTATAGACATAGATGCAATAGATATGGGGCGAAATGAAGGGGGGAGGGAGATGAGAATGGAAGATGTAAATGGCATGGATGATGGTGTGATTAGTGCTGGTGATGTTGATGGTGGGGGAATGGGAGACTGTGGAAGTGTAGGGGGTGGAGGTGGTGTTGTGGGAAGAGAGATATGCATTGGATCAGATAGCGCAGTGCTTGTTTGTTTTACCATGAAGATGGGAATGATAGGTTTGGGTCTTATGGTGTCATTGTATATTACGAGGGTGTGGTCGAGTCTGAACACGTCATCGATCATAGCATTGTGCTGGTTTCTACAACATGGTATAGACAACTTCTATAACGCCTAAGGACTTCTTCATAAGTTGGAGGTTCTCAATAAATTGGGGATCAAGCCCTTCTTCACTTAGGATCTAATCAGTTAATACTTTTCCTGTGCTAAATGAGATGTGGTGTTGCTCTTGTACACTCACAATGGTGTCATATAATTTTTGTAATTCTGTCGTATAGGCTGGGGCACCTTAAGTTTCTCCACCTTCTTATTGTTCATCATGTTCTTCGTCCTCGTGCTTCTCTTCATCATCATATTCTTCTTCATTCTCACCTGCTTGTCCTTGTTGTTCTTCTTCATGTTGCTAGT
This sequence comes from Ceratopteris richardii, assembly GCA_020310875.1. Taxonomy (NCBI): domain Eukaryota; kingdom Viridiplantae; phylum Streptophyta; class Polypodiopsida; order Polypodiales; family Pteridaceae; genus Ceratopteris; species Ceratopteris richardii. The sequence continues at coordinate 4,867 of MU264725.1, forward strand.
GATGGCCATCATCTCCTTCTTCTTCACACTCCAATTTCACATCTTTGAAAATTCATTCAACATCTTCATTACTGAGCTCTTCTGGATGGACTCTTCCAAGGAATTCTAAATTACATGGTACAGGGGGAATGATCAAATTATTTCCCTCTCTCTTGGTAGTCTAAGTGTGAATATTCATACTACCCTTTGTGGTGGAGTGATATCCAAAGTCAAAGTGGCTCCTTTGGGTTGAGCACATGCTATGGATCCCCTCATCCTCTTTGATGGTGATGCAAAGGATTTCCTAATCTTAAATTATTTGGATAGGATTCTAGGAGAGTTCCCACATGAGAAGTATGTCATGCACTAGGCATCTATAAATAATCCTTGTAAGAGCACAACATCCATGCAATATTGTGTTTCAAGGCCATCGCTTGTGGGCTTGGTGGATTTGATCGATAGTCTAATGTGGTAAATTGATGGTCCTACTCTACATGTAGGATAAATACAATCTGAACCATACTTTCTTGTGAGGCATCATGAATCAATCCTATTCCTGGAAGGTAAAACGTTGCATACACATCCACAGATGGACAATAGTGTTGGGAGTCATGGCCACCGTATCCTTGAGCTTCTTGAGGTTCCTATTCTTCATATTGTCACGAACTAGACCTTCCTTCTAGGTGGGGATATGCATACCTCTCATGTCCAAGGCTTCGAACACTAAATAAAAAAAATCATTTCAACTCATTGCCACACTTTAATGATGGTATCACAAAGGTGTTGGACTCTCTAGGGTCCTTGTTGGGTGGCATAGAGTTGATGAGATAATAACAATGCATAAAGTTTGGCTTTGGGAGTTTAGCATTAAAGTATTCTACCAAGCCTGGTCACTGCCATACTGTTTGTAACTCTATTGAATTTTATAGTTTCTCAAATTCTCTTGCGAAAAAATGACAGTTCCCCCATACATGTTATACTCAATCTCATCTTTCCAAAGATAAGCTCATTTCCTGAGGGGTCATGTCACTTCACTAAACCAATGCGAGTTCTTGTTGACATGAGTTGTATGGCCCATCGAAAGATCTTGAATGGGGATTATCTATAAGTCCCTCATACCCTCTAGCCGTTCCTTAAGTTCATCCAATATAGGTAAGCTCTCTATACCTATTATTTGTTGACTAGTCCTTACCTGCAAATTGGTGCCTACTACTTTGGCCATAATGGTATCAATTGTTGGTGCTCCTAAATCTACTAGAAGAAGAAGATCATATTAGCATTGCAATCGAATGAGATGATACCTTTTGGGGATGTAAGGGTTCATGTGACCTTACCCCTATATTTATATACATATATCATTTATAAGAGCATTGCCTCATTCAAATCATTATGTGGGTTTCGAGGCTCCCACACATGTGTGCATTTCTCTCCTGTTGGAGCAAGTCTATGACAAGCTTAAGTATTCGCTTGAGTCCCACAAAGTCATAGAAGAAGCTTTAAAATGAAGACTATGTAAAGTTCACTTTGTGAACTACCTCTTGTAACTTTTGAAGAGTTTACTTAATGTAAAAGTAAGAGAATCTTAAGTGGTTGAGTCCACTTGATCAAAAAGGGAAAGAGGAGCCACGAATTTGTGATTTGTGGTACGTAGAGAATCAAATCAATCACTAATTGATTGGAGAGTGATTGAGGGAAGTTAGCCTCCCAAACTCAACTATAAATAGATGGCAGTTTTTAGTCGTGGTTAGAGAGACCTATGTGAAGACCTCCAGAGCTGAGCTTTATGCCATATCAAGGTGTGATTCCAAGGCACACATATGTATCAATAAGTCCATTGTATTGTACAAGCAATATACTTTCATTTTCATTATCATTTAGGTTCATATTTCCATGTTCTTGTGAAGTGTACTACTCACTGCCATTACTCTCAATTTTCTCAGTCCGATTGCAGAGATGTTTTCTCTAAGATTGGTGCATCATTTTTAGTGATTTAACTTGGTAAAGTTAGCTCTATAAGTCTAATATATGCTCACAAATTTTCATGTCATTTGGGTATTGCAATCTTCAGTTATGTTCAGTTGAAGTCAACCCTATCTATCATTTTCAATTCTCTGTCAGGTACCCGACTTTTTTACTCATCTTGTCAGAGCCATTTCTCAGTGGTTACTTATCCAAATTCAATGATTTAAAGCTTTTTGGAGTCAGCTTACTGTCTAGTACAACCATACAAATTTGCAAAATTATTGGATTCCTACATTTGGAGTTATGTTCATTGTTCTGCTCACTGGTCTCAAACTGTAGCAGCCCGTGAAAATCGGGATGATGTCATCACTTGTTAAAACTCATTCTCAGTGTGTGGTTTATTATTTTTGATGAGATTACTCTTGAAGTTAGCTCTTTACGTTAACTAGACTTCCCCAATAGGAATTAAGCTAATTGCTACTGTGCTCAGAGAATTATTCAAAACAGTGGACAGGTGTATGAACCAAAATAGCAAGTTTTTCACCTCTAAGCTAACTCCAACTTATCTGTTTTGATCTATCTTTTTGAGAGTAATCTTTCGAGGTACATAGGGTGTCTAATACATCCATTGGCAAGCTAAAAGGGCCCACCATATACTCTTGGAGTTCATTTGGCTGGTGTAGATCAAGGATTTTGCAACATCTCTTCATCTTCAAGCACATACCTATCCATCTCTTCACAGTGGTATCAGAGCAAGGTTGGACAACATGGCAGATGGATTTCCTTCATCAATTGACAAATTGGACAGAGATAACTACTCAGCTTGGTCATTAAGAATGGAAGCTTATCTCCAAGGTAGAAGTTTATATGGTTATGTGGTTGGAGATGAAGTTATGCCAAGTTTCATGAACAAAAGTCAACCAACACAAGAAGAGCAAGAAAGATTGAGCACATGGTGCTCCAAGGATGCACTTGCAAGGTCTTATCTCCTCAACTCTATCTCAGATTTTTTGTTGCCTCACATTAGAAGTTGTAAGACATCTCAGGAAGTGTGGGATGCACTTGAAGCTTTCTTTTCTTCAAGTACTAAAGCTAGGAAGCATCAACTATGGCTGGATTTCACAACTCTCAAGAAGGCTCCCAAACAAAATGTGACTGATTTTGTCACAAAGCGAGGTCAAGGACATAGCAGATCAGTTGGGAAGCATTGGAGAGGTAATAGATGAAGAGCAAATTGTAAGGCAGGTCATCAATGGCTTGAAGGCAGATGACAAGTGGGAAGCATTCACCACAGCTATGGATTTGTACATGGACATGCATGTACCTGATTTCAATACACTCATTGGACAACTACTTACTCAAGAGGAAAAACTTATCAAAAATGGAGAAAGCTCTAAAGGTAATCAATCTTCAGCTTTATACACTGATAAAAGCAAGTCCAAAGATAACAAAGGAAAGGCAAAGAAAGTGGATGATGAAGCAGGTACATATCAAGCTAACTATGCAGGTAGAGGAAGACATGATAGAGGTAGAGGAAGAGGAGGTAGACAAGGCAGGGGGAGATCCCAAGACTCCAACTCATGTTCTATTTGTGGACTAACTAATCATACAACTGAAAATTGCTTTAGGAATTCCAAGAATCAAAGAGGCAGAGGATACAATAGAGGAAGTTATGGCTACTCAAGAGGAAGGTTCAACAATTATCATGGCAACTACAACAACAACAATCATTCAAACTATCAAGGAGGCTACAAAGGAAGGAGAGACTTCAATAACTACACAGAAGACTCAAACAAAGAGGAATCATTATTGATCATGAACATGCTATGCCACAAGGTAAATCTGATGGGCATGTTTTCTACATAGATTCAGGTTGTTCAAATCATGTGGCAAGAAATGTGGCACTCCTATCAGATTTAGAAGATCCAAGGAATAAGCATGAGGTACAAACAGGAGATGACACAAAACATCCTGTGGAGAAAATAGGCAATGTCAAAGCACTTGATGGAAACATCAACCTACTTAGTAAGGTACTCTGTGTCCCTACCATTACAAAGAATTTGATAAGTGTTGGGCAGATAGTAGAGAAAGGGTTGCAAGTCAGGTTCACAAAAGCTGGAGCATTTGTTGAAGATCCAAGTCAAGGATTCAGAAGAATTGCAATAGGTGAAAAGACAGGTAGATTATTCACATTTGAATTACAAGACACTAGAAACATTGCTCTCTTTAATTATGGTAGTCAGACACTCACGGAATTGGAAGTATGGCACAAAAGGTTAGCACATATTGGTGAAAGGTCATTAAATCAAATTTGCAGGGACCAAAGTGTACTTGGACTCCCTAATTTGTCAAAACAACATATGATTTATAAGTGTAGTGCATGTCAATTTGGAAAGTCTCACAGGTTACCATTCATGAAGAAAGGTTATATGCATGGAGATCTCTTGGAGTTGGTTCATACAGATGTATGGGGACCTAGCAAGGAAGCTTCAATATCTGGATCAAGGTATTATGTCTCCTTTATTGATGATTGCAACAGATGGACTATCCTATTCTTTATGAAACACAAAGATGAAGTTTTTTCATGTTTCAAAAGATATTTGGCTCTTGTGGAGAATCAAACAGGTAAATCACTAAAAAGGCTAAGGTCAGATGGAGGGGGAGAATACTTCTCCCATCAGTTTGATTCTTTTCTTCAAGAAAGAGGAATCAAAAGAGAGGTAACTACAAGGTACACTCCTGAGCAAAATGGAGTGGCAAGGTCCATGTTAAATGAAAAGCATTTACCTAATTATCTATGGGCTGAGGCTATATCTACAGCCACTTACTTGATTAACAGGTTGCCTTCAAAATCCCTTGATGGGATGACTCCATATGAGGCTTGGAATGGAAGAAGACCAAGCTTAGATCATTGTAAAATTTTTGGATGTATTGCTTTTGCTCATGTTCCTTCACAGGTTAGAGGCAAGATAGATCCAAAGGTAGAAAGGTGTGTATTTATTGGATATGACAACAATCAAAAGGGCTACAGGTTATACAACCCTACCAACAAAGGATTCTTGGTAAGCAGAGATGTAGTTTTTTATGAGAACAATTCATGGTATGAAGATTCATGCAGGAAGGTCAATTTACCATATGATCTTGAAGAAGATTTTCCAAAGCTTGGTAGAGAACAACCAAAGATTGCAGAACAAGACACCTCATAGGATGATAAAGAATCTCAGATGGAAAAGATCAAAGCATGGAAGTCTAAAGGTAAAGCAAAATTGCAGGAACTTGGACATGAGGCAGAATCATCACATCATGGCCTAAGAAGATCTATGAGGGAAAAGAAAAAAACCAGAAAGGTATGGGTTTGACACCTCATTAGTAACTAAACATTCTATCTACATAGCACAGGACATAAATCAAGAGGAGCCATCATCATTTGAAGAGGCCAAAACAAAAACAGAATGGAAGCATGCAATGAAGGAAGAGATTGAAGCACTTGAGGAAAACAACACTTGGGATTTGGTGCCCAAGACTTCATCCATGAAGGTAATAGGCTCAAGATGGGTCTATAAACTCAAGAAGAATTTTGATGGTTCCATTAACAGGTATAAGGCAAGGCTTGTAGCAAAAGGCTTTGCACAAACTCAGGGAATTGATTATGAGGAGACCTTCTCTCCTGTGGCAAAGATGCCTACTATTAGGGTTTTGCTTAGTATTGCCTCTTCCAAGAATTGGAAGATACTTCAACTAGATGTAAAGAATGCATTCTTGAATGGTTGGATAACAGAAGAGGTATATATGGCACAACCACCTAGTTTTGAGAATCAAGTTTATCCTGATTATGTGTGTAAACTTAACAAAGCATTGTATGGTCTCAAGCAAGCTTCAAGAGCTTGGAATTTCAGGCTTGTTTCATTCTTGCAGGTTAAAGGCTTTCAACCAAGCAAGGCAGATCCTTCACTCTTTATCAAAAAGAGTAATTTTGAGATCATCTACCTATGTGTATATGTAGATGATATCATATTGACAGGAAATGATGCAGATGGTATGAAGAAGATCAAAGATCAAATGAGAGAAGAGTTCAAGATAAGTGATTTGGGTTCACTTACCTACTTCCTAGGCTTGGAAGTTGTCTACAAAGATCATGGTTTGTTTCTCACTCAAAGAAAGTACATTAAGGACATGTTGGCAAAATTCAAGATGCAAGATTGTAAGATTGCAGGTACTCCAATGGAGGTCAATCACAAATTGATCTCACATGAAGGTGAACTCATAGAGGACATCACATCATATCAAAGTCTAGTGGGTAGTCTCAACTACACCACATTCACAAGAGTAGATATATGTTACAGTGTGAGTGTGCTAAGTCAATTTATGCACACACCAAGGAAACCACATATGGATGCTCCCAAAAGGATTCTCAAGTATCTCAAAGGAACCATAAATGAAGGACTTTATTATCCTTATGTATCTGATTTAGGTTTGAAGCTATTTTCTGATGCAGATTGGGCTGGCTCCAAAGAAGATAGAAGGAGCACTTCAGGTTATCTTACCTTTGCAGGTTCAAAGCTTATTTCATGGTCATCCAAGAAGCAACCCACAGTTGCTCTCTCTTCTACTAAAGCTGAGAGGTCTTGCCATAGCTACACAAGAAGCTATGTGGATGAAGACATTATTCAAAGATCTTGGATTGGAGTTTGGAACTCCAACTATTTATGGTGACAATATGAGTTCTATTCATTTGGCTGCGAATCCTATTTTTCATGCAAGGACTAAACATATTGAAGTTCATTATCACTATGTACGAGAGAAGGTTCTAAGCAAAGAGATTCAAATATCATATGTGTCCACTCATCAACAATGTGCAGATATTCTAACCAAAGCATTGGATGGTACAAAGCTTTGCAAATTCAAGGCTATGATTGGTTTACAGGTAATCTTGGAAGATTGAAGACCTCACGCATACTTGGCTTGAGGGGGAGCTGTTGGAGCAAGTCTATGACAAGCCTAAGTATTGGCTTGAGTCCCACAAAGTCATAGAAGAAGCTTTAAAATGAAGACTATGTAAAGTTCACTTGTGAACTACCTCTTGTAACTTTTGAAGAGTTTACTTAATGTATAAGTAAGAGAATCTTAAGTGGTTGAGTCCACTTGATCAAAAAGGGAAAGAGGAGCCACGAATTCGTGATTTTTGGTAGGTAGAGAATCAAATCAATCACTGATTGATTGGAGAGTGATTGAGGGAAGTTAGCCTCCCAAACTCAACTATAAATAGATGGCAGTTTTTAGTCGTGGTTAGAGAGACCTATGTGAAGACCTCCAAGAGCTGAGCTTTATGCCATATCAAGGTGTATTCCAAGGCACACATATGTATCAGTAAGTCCATTGTATTGTACAAGCAATATACTTTCATTTTCATTATCATTTGGGTTCATATTTCCATGTTCTTGTGAAGTGTACTACTCACTGCCATTACTCTCAGTTTTCTCAGTCAGATTGCAGAGATGTTTTCTCTGAGCTTGGTGCATCATTTTCAGTGATTTAACTTGGTAAAGTTAGATCGATAAGTTTACTATATTCTCACAAATTTTCATTTCATTTGGGTATTGCAATATTCAGTTATGTTCAGTTGAAGTCAACCCTATCTGTCATTTTCACTTCTCTGTCAGGTACCTGACTTTTTTACTCATCTTGGCAGAGCCATTTCTTAGTGGTTACTTATCCAAATTCAATGATTTAAAGCTTGTTGGATTCCGCTTGCTGTCTAGTATAACCACACAAATTTTCATAATCATTGGATTCCTATATTTGGAGTTATGTTCATTGTTCTGCTCACTAGTCTCAAATTGTAGCAGCCCGTGAAAATCGGGATGATGTCATCACTTGTTAAAACTCATTCTCAGTGTGTGGTTTATTATTTTTGATGAGATTACTCTTGAAAGTTAGATCTTTAAGTTAAATACACTTCCCCAAGATGAATTAAGCTAATTTCTGCTGTGCTCAGAGAATTATTCAAAACAGTGGACAGGTGTATGAACCAAAATAGCAAGTTTTTCACCTCTGAGCTAACTCCAACTTATCTGTTTTGATCTATCTTTTTGAGAGTGATCTTTCAAGGTACATAGGGTATCTAATACATCCATTGGCAAGCTAAAAGGGCCCACCATATACTCTTGGAGTTCATTTGGCTGGTGTAGATCAAGGATTTTGCAACATCTCTTCATCTTCAAGCACATACCTATCCATCTCTTCACATCTCCTCTCCTCTCTTTTCCTTCATCTCTTCCTTGCTCCTCTCCTTCAACACATCGAAGCCCTTCATTGGTATCAGAGCTTGTTGAAGGCTAGTGTGCAAGGAGCTTCAATGGAAGTTTCGGGTTCAAGTGGTGAATGTGCGAGTCCGCACCCTCTTGATAGTTGCTCCATATTTTGGTTATAACTCAGTCTAGGAAGCTCATGTTGGTGTGATTTAAAGTTTTGTGCATAACTAATAAAGAAAGCTAAAAATTTGGAGAGGGTTGCAAAAACTTGGTTAGAGTTTTAGTCCACCAAATTTTTGAAAAACGCAGAGTGATGTAGAAGATGAATCTACAATCACTTGGATAACAGGTCAATGTCTTTGCTATAACTTGAGTTATAGAGATTAGATTGAAGTGATTCAACTTGTTCTCATAGCTTGAGAAAATAGATACAAGTTTGTAGAAGAATAGGTTGCTAAAAATCCAGAATATAGAGCAACAATGCTGCAAGTGAAGATGTAAAATGATGATAGATGCTTGTATACATGCTTGTATAGATGCTTGTTTTGTTCATATGTTGAGCAACACACCTCCGATTGAGGTGTTCTAAGTGTTTTTATGTAGCAAAGAAAGAGCTCTTCAAGTTTCTTGAAGAGCTCAACTTGCCATATTTGGGAAGTTTAGAGCATGAAGAATGCAATGTACAAACTATCATATTTTTCCCATGCAACCTTAAAGATAGTTGAAGAAGAAATTATCTTTAAATCTCTTTTGAGCTCTTGGTTTAGAGCTTCATTGGTGCAAAGATAGTTTGGAGATGTGTATGAGTACTTGTGCTTTCCTCTTGGTTTCTATTTAACCATGTATGATCACTATGTTCATGTTTATGCCATCATGATTTTGATCATAATATTGTCAATGGATGTACAGTGGAATTCTATTCTATTTCTTACTTATGCCACTTGGATGTAACTTTACTTACTGATTGTGCACAATTTATGAGAGTTGATTTTGGATCTTGGTTAGTACTTGTATTCTTATTTTTATGCAAGTACATGATCCAGTTGGAGCTCAGCTATATATCATTTTATCACCTATGTTAGATTTGCATCAAGCCATATTATCATTGATCTCTATATGTGATTGGCACTATATTTTTGCATTAGTGGATGGTATATTCTCACATTGTTATTTTGGTTTGGAGTCCATTTTACAGAGGAGATGCTGTCAAAATTTTGTCAGTTTTTATGCTAGAAGAGTACTCTAGTCGATCCTTTATGCTATGTGATAGATTTGGATCATTGCTTATCTCCATTCACTTGGACTTGGTCACAAGTTATTTTTGATAGCTTGGACCATCTCGTAGGATTCATTCTTGAGTGGGAGGCATATCCCCATTGTATTGGCATGTATTACCATCAATTTTTGGCATGTGTTTTTTGCCATTATCCTTGATTGGATCAGTGATAGGTGTTGATATGTTATTCATTGTTCTTTTACTATTGGTTATCTTGTTTTCTTTGCTCAATTTACAGGGGATACTCTATCAAAGTTTTCCTAGGATTTTTCACATCTACTTGGTCAGTTTGGAGACTTGGTGAGGAGGCTTATCTAGAGAGAGAGAGAGAAAGCAAGTACTTGTGCTATACTTTGTGTGTTTTGTGATCTTTATAGTAGGTACTAACATCCATAGCAATAGCAGCAATAGTAGTTCTAGCAAGTATAGAATATTTGTGCATGCATCCTAGGAAGAATATCTCTATCCATAGCGATAGAAAAAAAAATTGGAAATTCGGTAAAACAAAGCACACCACACTAGTGTAGACCATGTGCACATCACAAAAATATAAAAATTGCAAAAACATTTGTGTTTTTTCTACCCATGATGACAGATAGTATCAATCATGATAGATAGTCATCTGTCATTGATGGATGATGGACACACCCCGACATACAAGTTTTCTATCATGATGGACAGTCTATCCATCATGACAGATAGACCTCACATGATAGATATACTTTTATGAGCAATTGCATCAATCGTGATAGATAGCCTTCATGATAAACAGTGTCCATCACAAACTCCAACCATCACGATGAATAGACCATCAATCGTAATAAACATTGTCTATCGTGTGACAAATAGGTATCAATCATGACAGAACCAGCAATCCTGATAATATGTTCACTCAATACAACACTTTTGAACTTAATCTAAAAAAGTTGATGATTTGTTCACTCAATATAGCACTTTTTGGCCTTAATCTAAAGAATACAGCCCTAATGTGGTTCCAATCACTACATCAAGGTCAATTCAAGAACATTGACCATTTGCTAAAAGCATTCATCACTGAGTTCTCCAAGAGTGGCATCAACCATAATACCTCTTCCCTAATACATAGTTTCAAGCAACACACCTCAAGAAATAGTTCCACTAGCTGGAAGAAGATTTAGACAATACTTGGAAAGATGCCCTATTCCAAAATGACCCACATCAGCCAAACAAGTGGCATTATTCCTAGATGGCTTGCTAAGTGCTAAATTACGGTCATATGTGTACTTGAAGGAACCTAGGAACATAGAACAATAAGTGTGAATGTGCATAGACATAGAGGATAACTTGGGTGATGAGTTAGAGCTTTCAAAGATCTACAAAGACTTAGAGAGTGCTACTAGTTTCGCTTCTAAACCATCAAATTCAATAGATGATTTGGTAGAGTCAAGAAAAAGTGAAGGTCAAGCAAGAACGAGCAAACGTGGTAGTCAAAGAAGATGAGGCAATTAGGCCTATTGAATTTCCAAAATTCCTACTTCTTTTAAAATTGTGATTTTGATCACTACAAGTCATTATAAATTTTGTTCTTAGCAATTCCAAAGTCCATTTCATTCTATTTGAGGAGTCCTCAAGCTTGAGAAGTACTAGAAGTACCTATGTTTCCAATTTCGTATTTTTATGAGCTTGTTTGAGCCTCCAAATAGGAATAAGAACCTATTTGTTAACTAGGCCAGTCACTAGGTTAGGACAGAGCGCGCCAAAGCTAGTGAAAAACTATAAAAAAAATCTAAGGAGCTCATTTTTGGGGCGAGCAATTTGGGAATTGAAGTGAACAAAAAGGCGTTGTGATCATATTTTTGGCTAATCAAACATTCCATTGCTCCATCTTTTTGTCTCTCTCTCTCTCTCTGTGTATGTGTGTGTATGTTGGTGTGCTTCTCACTCACATGTTTGTACTCCTCACTTGCTCTTGGTCATCATGCCACCCTCACATCTTCTCGGATTGAGAATTATGGGGTGGCCCCCTCACATTGATGCTTATCATTATGCTAGAGTGACACAAAATTTGGCACTGTTGCCGAGGATCAAACTATGAGCGTGTGATGGTAAGATATAGAGATTTGACATTGGAATGGTAACTAATTAGGTAATTTCTTTAATTTTCTTATTTTTTACATCATCATCACCTTCCTCACCATCTCCCACCTCCATCTCCTTCTTCGCTGAATTTTCAATTTTTGACCATATCTTCACCTCTACCTCACCTTCCCCCATTTCACTTGTGAGAGCGAGATAGAGAGAGAGAGAGAGAGATTATGTGCATTGTTCTTACATGTTTTTTGAGCATCTTTGTAGGTACCAACATCCACAATAGCCATAGTAGCTTTAGCAAGTAGCAAGTACAAAACTTCTCTACACACGCTCGGGGACGTGGCTCTATGTCACTCTAGCACAATGGTAAGTACCAACATGAGGAGCTCCACCTCATAAATGTCAATCTGTGGAAATGTGAGGACCGGTATGAAGACCAAGAGCAAGTGAAGTGCACAAGTTCGTGAGTGAAAGCACACAAGCATGCACACACATACACAAAGGTGCACAAGGTAAGAGCAAAGAGTGGAACAATGGAAAGCTTTGATTACAAACAAAATCTCTTACAAAGCTCAAATCTACAACAAGATAACCCCAAAAATGAGCTCTCCAACCCTTTTTATAGTTGTTTGAGTGGTTTTGGCCCTGTCTAGACCTAGTGTCTGGCCTAGTTAAAAATTAGGTTCTAGGGCTTATTTGAGGGATCAAACGAAATCTAAAAATTATGAAAATTGGTAGGATGATAGTTCTAATACTCCTCAAGCTCAAGAACTCCTCGGCTTGAACAAAATGGAGTTGCAAAAATGGAAAATGGTATTTACAATGGTTTTTAGTGATGGAAATCACTATTTTTATAGAGATTTATTCTAAAAATTTGACATGTGCTTCTTGGAGCTCCCTACATGCTCCTTCTTCTTGTGTCTCCACTTCCTTGATGCTCTTCCATGCTTTGTCAACACTCCCCCCCCCCTCTAGAGTCTGTCATCCTTGACAGACCCTTGTTGTAGTGGTTGTTCCATGTAGCACTTGGAGAGATAGTGTTCATCATGTATCCATAAAAGTGGTCCATCTTCCAATTGTAGCTTGGTCACTTGTATGTTCCTTCATTTTGTCACTGCTACCTTTGTATGTACTTCTTCCTTGTATTCCAGCTTGATGCTATTTTTGTGAGCTTTCAAAAATTGTGAGCTGCTAAAAAAAGGTTGTCAATGTTGATTATGAGCAACTCTCGATGGTGGATTGCTTCCTTGCTCTTGTTGTTGTCACCTTGATGTCCTCTGGATATTGATGCATACTTTGGAAATGCATGACGTGAATGGTGCAAAGACAAGATTATGCCAAAGGCACATGGTTGTTGCACGTTGAGGCTTCTAATGTTACTTGCAAACTTTATGCAGTCTTTGTTTGGAGATGTCGATTGGATCTTGAAATGATGTAATCCTCCTTATAGGGATCCATTTGAGAATAGTAATTGGCCTTGTAGAGATCACCTCTGCCCTCTTCCGTTTTGGATGGTTGCTAAAACTTGGTGTCGAGTGTGGTTGGCTCTTCGGTTATGTGGAAGCTACTAATACTTTTGGCTTCCAAACCCATATCCTTGATGATTGTCTTCTTACTTTTGTCGAAGGGTTGAGTTTATCTTCTTTCGATCTCTGTGCTCGATTCTTAGCCTTTCCTCTCATCGGCTTCTTTGTTGAGACCTTTTGCATGGTGGAGAGCATAGGCCTTTGTGCATGTAAGAGTGCTTTGGGAACCCACATGTGTAATCGCCCCTGTTGACCTGTAACTAATTTCTTAGGCACCCAATTTTTTACATTATTGTGGTCGGCCTTCATCAATTGCTTCGGTACCCAAATTTGTTGGATTCTTCGTGCTTGATCGTGTCGTAGGTGATTGGTCCTTCTTTTGTCATGGTTGATCTGGTTGGGTGGGAACCGTTGAGGCAACATCGGTGGTTGCTCTCCTTTTTTTACCCAGATCTGCTTCATGCCCCGAGCTTCTTTCTTCTTGAAGGCTCTTGGTCTATTTGATATGGTGGTTGCTTTTATTGTTTTACTCGCCTTTTTGGTTGAGTCATGGTGGCGGCCTTAGTCTGAGCACATGAGGAGGATATCATTTGTCTTTGAGCCTGTTCTTCCATGATTGAATTCTTTTGGAACATAGAGCTTTGGACACATGTTGGGGGATTCTTTGACAAGAAGGAGTTTGAGGGTTTGTAGGAGAAGATGAAAAGACCAAAAGAGAAAATACACCTTGGAAGTTTCTGCCGTTTGATTACAGTAAGAAAAGTACAATGTTTGAAATACAAGATACACCAATACCTCTGTGCACAATCCCACAGAGTGCCCAATTACAAAATATCCAATATCCCAATGTCCTCTTGCTGCCGACCTCCTCTGCAACAGACCTCCACCTGCTTCAAGCTTCTCCTTGTGCACACCTTGCACCAAGCTTCCACAAAGGGGGAGGAGTGAATACGTGCTGTCGGCAAGCGTACACTGCCAAAAGACCTTGAGATACTTGGGGGAACTATAGCTTAGCACTTCTCTGCACCAAAATCCTTGGTCACTCTCTATGCACCTTGCACTTCCACTTCTGTGCGACGTACTCTGGTGACTCTTGCACTTCTCTCTCTTGCTCCACTTAGCCTATGCTCTCTTGCTTACTCTAACCTTTGTCCAAGAATGGCTCTTGCCTTGATTTGAGTGTGTCGAACGTACGCTCCTAACTGCAAGTGAATCTTGGTGCTCACTTTGATGTCCCAAGATTGCTCTCTCAAGTGGCAGCCAACTACTCCCTGTTTTGTCCTGTAGTGACTTTAGTCTAAAACCAAAAATTTTAATGGGGGGCCATACTTTCACCTGTGCGTACACTTTGCCGCTTCACATGCCTTCACATTTCCTTTTAATTCTTCACTTTTGCACATAAGGGGGGTTCACCTGAACCTTCCAAAACACTTTAAAACACACTTTGAACCTTAGGGAAATTAGAGAAAGTACCTCTGCAACCTGCAACCCACTTTCTCCAATTTACCCTTTGTGGACAATTCATTGTGCACTACCTGTGCACTTTGACACCTGCACTTACGCACTTTGACTTTGCACCTGTTGACTTTGACCTTGACCTTGTTGACTTTGACCTGTTGACTTTGACCTGTTGACTTTGACTGCAGTTGACTTTGACCAACATGACATTTATGGGCTCAACAGTTGCCCACCACCTAATGTGCTCTCCGTCCCGGAGAGCGATAGCTAAACTTTGATCACGATGAAGATATAGCCGCAAAAACTTGAATAGGACATCTGAGCAGCAACCAATTCCACCAAAACAGGAGAGAACAAGCCCCAGAGAAGAACCAAAAGTGGGATTTTGGAATGGAAAAGCAAAAAAGGGGGGGCAATGGAAGGGGAGAAAGGAAGGGGAAGGGAGGGCTGAGGGTGTGAATATGGATGGGGTAGGGAGGGGAAAGGATGTGGCTGGGCATATTGGTAAAGGGAGGGATGGGGAGTAGGAATCAGGGGTCGGGAGGAGGCTAATGTGAACAAACCGGAGGGCTACAGAGGGTACATATGGGAGATTATTAAACATAAGGTAAGACAAGGTGAGAATAGATCATTTGGACAATGTTGTGAAATAAAAACATGTTATAAAGGTGTTCAAAACATGTGGTTTCAGACCAAAAGTCATACAAAAAGTGGGAATTTGTAAAAAGAAATTCAAAAACTGAGTTCATAGGTGCCAAAAAACATGAAAATGACTCCATTTTTGTAAAAAACGGCCAACCGAGGCACAATCCAGAGCCAATAGCTTTGAGCCATGAAAAAATAAAAAAAATAATAAAGTAAAATAAAATAAAAATAAAAATAAAAATGATCGCTCTTTTTCGTTTTCAACGCTCAGACAGAAAATAAAATAAAGAAGAAAATAAAATAAAATAAAATAAATAAAAGATAAAAATTAATAAAAATAAAATAAAATAAAATAAAATAAATAAATAAAATAATAATAATAATAATAATAATAATAAAAAGAAAATAGAGGGGGGGGGGGGGGGGGGGGGGGGGGGGGGGGGGGGGGGGGGGGGGGGGGGGGGGGGGGGGGGGGGGCTGTCAGAATGGGGGGGGGGGGGGGGGGGGGGGGGGGGGGGGGGGGGGGGGGGGGGGGGGGGGGGGGGGGGGGGGGGGGGGGGGGGGGGGGGGGGGGGGGGGGGGGGGGGGGGGGGGGGGGGGGGGGGGGGGGGGGGGGGGGGGGGGGGGGGGGGGGGGGGGGGGGGGGGGGGGGGGGGGGGGGGGGGGGGGGGGGGGGGGGGGGGGGGGGGGGGGGGGGGGGGGGGGGGGGGGGGGGGGGGGGGGGGGGGGGGGGGGGGGGGGGGGGGGGGGGGGGGGGGGGGGGGGGGGGGGGGGGGGGGGGGGGGGGGGGGGGGGGGGGGGGGGGGGGGGGGGGGGGGGGGGGGGGGGGGGGGGGGGGGGGGGGGGGGGGGGGGGGGGGGGGGGGGGGGGGGGGGGGGGGGGGGGGGGGGGGGGGGGGGGGGGGGGGGGGGGGGGGGGGGGGGGGGGGGGGGGGGGGGGGGGGGGGGGGGGGGGGGGGGGGGGGGGGGGGGGGGGGGGGGGGGGGGGGGGGGGGGGGGGGGGGGGGGGGGGGGGGGGGGGGGGGGGGGGGGGGGGGGGGGGGGGGGGGGGGGGGGGGGGGGG
>MU264726.1:7500-21081 GCA_020310875.1 Ceratopteris richardii
ATTGCAAAACCCACATAGACTCAAAAAAAAAGCCAGATTAAGTACTTCATATGGTTGATGTCAAAAGCTTGAATATAACTGAGCATAAACAAGTTAAATTGACAATACACTTTATAATGAAAAAAGGTACTAAAAATATAGATAATTTGTACACACCTGAGTCCTACGTCCATCAATTTCCAGAATCTGTGTATTGTGAAATAGCATATTGTAAATATCAAACTGTTTAAGACTGCTCCCAGTAAAACTCCAATAATATCTGAATGAAGCACACCTGCCAAGCCCTAAATGTCGGAAACTTTGATAGCAAAAGAGCTTCAGAATCGATCTCCATAGCCTTCAACCAATTTTTGCATGATTCCGGAAAGTCTGGACCAATGCTTGCTGCAAGTCCAACCCTTAAATATCACAGCATTGGTGTCAAGCACACGATCAAAGTTCTTAAAACTTGGGTAATGCACATGAGCCATGTTCTAGGTTCTTGAAAAGTTTGCCACTAATATCAGAATCTCTTTCCACATAAAAGTATCAAAAGTTTGCCATTAATATAGACATCCTATATGAAATTATTAAATTACTATATTATTAAACTCCATGCATGTGTCTAGGGTGAAGTAATAAAATCTCATAAACATTCATTCGACTCACATGATTTATGTTGGTTGGAAAATCTTCAACTAAAAAAGAGAGAAAGCATGAACAAATCAACACATTGATTCATCCTACATACCACAATTAACATTGGTTCTCAGCTTCTATAGAAACCAAGAGCTACAAGCTTTACCATATCCATTTTATATTTATCATTATATAATTACATCTTATCAGAGAGTTCTAGGGAAGGATGTAACGTAGGCCCAACATAATTAGCTCATTATCTTGAATCTTTATGGAATAACAAAGATTTTGCAAGAGCACTTCATATCGAAAGAGCTACATAAAGGTGTTAGATAGGGGAAGTTGAGGCTTCTAGAAGCTGCAAGGAACATAACCAACAAAAAAGAGTATGAAGAATCGAGATGGAACAAGTTACAAGAGACAAAATTTCGAAATAGAGAAAAGGGAAATCAACTTCAGTCCCAAAAATAAGAAACCTCATAGTGTACAGAGACGTCTGGTTGCAAAATACCATCCAAGAAAAAGAGCATAAAACTTTAGCTGCAAGCCCCCAAAAGAATAGCCCGTTCATCAGATATTTATGATATGCTTGAGTAATCTTTATGTGCAGCCATGCAAGATTCTTACGTTTAATAATCAATCTAATGCACAAAAACCTTGTATGAGAAAATTCCAAACAACAGAATGCATAGAGGACACCCAATCATTTATGGTGTCTTTGGCCGAACATAATTTGACTTTTTTCATTTCTCAAAAACCATTGCAGGACTGCGCCAACAAATTTTTTAAAAGAAAAGTACGTTATATGAGAACAAAGAGAAGATCTCACTTATGATATCCACTACAAGTTCATGTGCATCAATTCTCCCAATCATGCTATAAGCCACTTTATATCTTACCTCCTCGGAAAGAAAAATGCTTAGTGAAAATTGTCTACGATGTGAAAGAATAATACAAACCGAATATAGGCTGGAATAAAAAAAGGTCTAGGTACATATGAATGAGAAGATTGCCTAGGAGTTTGAAGAGTTTGTGTATGTGCAAATATGAACTAAGCTGACTGTATATGAACAGTTCTGCAGCCAGCAGCTAACCCTAATTCTCCTCTAATGCGAAGAGAGGCAGCAATAGTTTCAATCCTTGTAGAATATGGTTCGTGACATGCTTTAGCAACAAAAATTAAAGACCAACAGAATATAGCTACTACTCAGGATGATCAGCTGAGCAGCCAGCAGTTAATCCTAATTCTCCTCTGATGTAGGGCAGCAATAGTTACAATCCTTGTAGAAGATGGTTTGTGATCTGCTATAGCAACAACAATTAATGACCAACAGAAGATAGCTACTACTCACTATGATCAGCTGAGCACACATATGTGAAGGAGAAACTTAGCAGCAGCAAAACTTTCTTCAATATCTGCACATCGAAACCTGCTCCAAATCTGCATCTTATGCTCTTAAACCTAGAGCTCAAAGCTGAGGATAGCTTGTATAAAATTGCACGATCAAAAGTGTGCCAAATAGTGTGCTTATATAGACTTTAAATCAGCCTACAATAGCTTTTACAAAAAGCTCCACAAAAACCAATTCTGTAAGTCACACGTGGCAGTTTTCCAGAAATTACAGGATTTTTGTTGCTTTTCTGACAAAAAACGAACTGCTAAAAATATCTGAGCTAGTGCATTTAGATACCTACGAAATGTTGCTTTTATGAATGAGGGAGAAAAAACCTATCTACTGATGTCTTTACTTTCTTAATATGACCTGTCTGAAAATTAGGTTTAGGGTTTTGAAACCCTAACTGTAGTCTAATGTAAGTTATCATATATAAAAATAACAGCTCTTGAAGAGAGCTATTAGGATATGTAAATACATTTTGACTTAATCGACCAAGTTGACCACTGATAGTTTTGAAAATTTCTGAAATCAGGCTTTTCTGGAATTAGGTCAAAATGATATTGTTTTCCAACAGTACTATCATATATATGTAGGTTCTGAACTAGGTGGATGCTCCATTGACTTTTTACATTGCATTAGTGTTCGAATTTTTTTGTTCTTCCTCCTTACACAGTGGACAATTCCACTAGGCATGGCTCGATGAGAAACAGAGATTATCTTTTTTAGCTTTTTCAAAATCATCATTCGATAATCTTTGCCAGCATAGTACATACATAGGATCTTTTTTGTAATACTCCCAGCAACGCTCTTCGTTGTTCTTTGACAGGAACTACTTGTGGAAGAGCAATTCAAACTCCACCAATTCCTGGAAAAGAGTGCTAATATCCTTAAGCTTTAACCACCATTTATATGCTTTGGGTCTAACTTACATGCAATATTCTATGGCATTCTTTTCAACTGGTGCAGATCATTCCACTTTTGAGGGAATGTGTTTACCGCATCTTTATTCCTTCCCCCATTCTTTCACTACCCACTTCTCCTATTTAAGGAGTGGCATCTTTATTCCTTCCACCACTCTTTCCTTACCCACTTCTCCTATTAAAGGAGTAGCATATTATGCTAGGCTCCTCAAATCACACATCCATAATCTTAAGTTCTCACCTTAGGATAATATAACAGTTAAGTTCTTTAAGAAACTCTGTGCAGATTAGTTATCATGAGTTAAACTTTTGTCTTCATAAAATTTTGTATAAGTTGCACAAAGGGTACCACCATCATGTAGGACATATTCATGCCTCAGGGTGCAGCAATCGAAAAGTCACTGCAGCACACACTCTAGAGAGAGCCCACAGCCCATGCAAGAATGGATCTAACAAGCGGCATTGAAGAAAAGATGCTTGATGTAAAGCAATCATCTTCCGTAACCCTAAGCTGGTCGGTTTCCTGTATTTCGAGCAGTATTCTTCCTTGCTTACTATAGTGTGCAGGTAACTAAGTGTCCCGTTTTATTGCGCACTCAGAGAAAACTCGGGAACGTTTTCCCCCTTTCTTTTATCCCTAGTTCTATTTCCTTTGTCTCTTATACCTATATAGGTGAGGTGATTGCTAATCTACAGCCATAACATTACAATGTTTATTGGGAATGCCTATCTTGCGGCTCTCTCTTAATGGACAGTCTTGCAAGGCCCTGTCACTCTGCCTCAATTAGGAAAAAAGAAAGTTTTAGCTTACTCCCATGATAAAGATATCCATGATTTCATTTTTCTTGAACAGTTTAGTCAATTAAGAAAAAAACAAGGTCTCTGAGATGTTCACAAATGCAGCATATTAGCCTATCAGCATCTCTCTCGAAATTTCACCTAAATTTCAAATGTTAGCAGATCAAAGATAAATAAGCATGAAGTGAATGTACTTATGTTATCAAGTGTACCTCATGTGCTCAGGAATCCAGAGTCTTGCTCCAAAAGCTGTTTGAGGACCTGAAATGGATAACAATATAAAGAAAATAAATCATAAGATAGCAACGATATGTATTCACCATACATTAAGTACAACTATCATGAGATTATGTTGGAAATCAGCTTTGGCTCTCAGTTGACAAACATGCTTCCTTCTTCAGCAAGAATCAAAGAAAAAAATGAGAAGGTTTACAGTATGTTCATAAGAAAAACAATAGTTACTAAAGAAGGTTAAGAAAGAGACAACCACCCGAAATTAAGGTTCCGGGAATCAGGGTTTTGTAGATAAATAGGATTTCTAGAGACATATCTGAAATCTAATATCATGTAATTGTTAATCCACCCTAGGTGACCATATGATCAGATTTGCATTCTTAAAGATCAATTTCTGGCCAAAAATGAATGACTAATATAAAATTAAGATTTCTTGCATTCCTTCATCAAATTTTTGGCCAATTTTAAGCCAATTCAGCAGTTAAATTTCTTTTATCATAAGAAGCAATGTTATTTCAAAAACGAAACTATGTCACATTTTTTGAGATTACACCTTTTTCGATCAAATTAAAAAGTTATTAATTTTTCACACTCAGAAGCTCAGCTTTTACAATTTTTTTAAGCTTTTCGTGGAAAGATGTTACAGCATAGAAAGCTATATAAACATAGACTGGTCTGGCACCTTGTATTGTTCAACCAAGATATTTTGAGTGGAAGAGCTCTTATTTTTCTACTTGCAAGCTTGTTAGATGTTTGATTTTGGGGTTGAGAGCGATTTCGTGAGTATTTCAATTAGTCCTCGTTGATTTTGAACATGATTTATGCATATTCTCTCTATTTCCTAGAGTATGGCGTCAAAGCTGTTAGATTTATTTGTATTCAAACCCTGAAAGTATACTGATAAAAAAATCACACAGACATGAGAGATATACGAAACAACAGAAAAATAGCATAAGAGACATGAGACAAAGAAATAGAGACAGCATGAAAGTTTAATAAATGAGTTAAAAGAAATATAAACATCACATTACACATGAAATGTGACATGAATGAAAATAAACTGAAACTGAAGATATGCATTCAAAGGATGCACAGCTGAACTGAGGCTGATCTGAGAATGATCTGAGACTGAGCTGATGTTCATACTTGGTATAAGGCTGGCTAAAGCTTATAGGCTGAAGTAAAGGCTGAGAAGCTGAGGCTGATGCACGAGGGAACAATCTGTGAGCTGATGGGGGCTGATAACACCTGCTAAGAATGATTATATGCCAAAAATACTGTGCAAGCTGAGATCTAGGCATGGGAAAGACTGTGCCGCCACCTGAAACACCTCATTCTGAACTTCCATGAATGTACGGAGGCCATGTGAGATGTATGTGAGGGAAAGTCCATGCCTAGCTCAGGAATATGAAAAATTATGGCTGTATCAGCCCTTTTACATGGCTATATGGCCTTATATGTGACCCATCCGTAAATAGATGGAGGCACATAAAAATCGCTGCCCCCTTTTGCTCTTTCGGTAAAGATAGGAAAAGTTGTCCTTTTTTATAGTCCATGTTTTCTTTAAATCAGCTTTTCACTAAAATTACTCTCATAAATACTCAAAAAGCTGATTTTTCATACATGGTCACTAATTTTTTAATCCCTAAGACTTTGAATTTCACAAACTTCGTACAAACAAAGTGCAGAAATAGACTAATATATATACAAATATAATACTATGACCAATATCTAGCAATCCCAATTAAGCCAAACTAGGGGATGAAAGAGATCCTTCTCTTCTCATCCGAAGACATATCCTCCAGTATGGATAGAAAAATGTGATCACTAAAAAAAGCATACATTTCTTTTTCTAGGCTTGCTTTTGATGTTCACTTTTTGTTCCTTGACCTTATTATTTTCGCTTTCTGGTACACGTCTCCATCTTCAATCCAAAGCTTTCCCTAAAGTTTGGTTTTGTTATCAAAAAGAGTTGAGATTATATGATTATATCGAGAGAACATTTCTTAATGGTGATCTTCATGGGAATGTCTACATTCAACAACCAGAGGGTTTTGAAGAAAAAGGTAAAGAACATCTTGTTTGCAAGCTAATCAAAGCTCTAGAGCTTGGTATGAAAAGATTCATTTACACCTTATTTACATTGGTTTTAAAAACTAATAAGTTTCTCATACTGTCTATATTAAGTTAGAGGCAAATGTTTTGATTATAATCACCATTTATGTTGATGATATGATCATGACAAGGCCTAGAGAATCAGATTTACAACTTTTTAAGTCAGACTCAAGAAAAATTTTGATGAACGATGTTAGCTCTTTACATGATTATCTTGGCCTTGAATTCATTCACAGGGATAATTGTATTTAATATTTATATAACACAGTTGAAATACATTGAGAAACTTCTAGAAAGGTTTGAAATGCAAGATTCTAAACCTATGCAAACTCCTATGGATATTAATACACATCTTTAGAGCTAATTGTGGTCTCCTTGGTACATGAAAGTAAGGCTAAATTGCATCTTCCACAAAAACAACATCATGGCTAACCAAAATGCATTTAGTTTGTGGATGTTTCAGACGATAGCCTTCGCTTTCAGAACTGTACCCAACAAAAATACACTCACTTCTTTATCATCCAATTTTTTGTGTTGTTCAAGCACTAATGCATATGCAAGACAATCAAAGACACGAAGATGAGCTACAGATGGCTTGCGACCATGCAAGGCCTCATATGGAGTGATCAATTGCAGTGCTTTGGTTGGAAACCTGTTAAGTACATACACTGCACACATAAGAGCCTCGAGCTACAAGCTGTGGTAAACTCTGAGTTTTGACCATACAACTTGCCATTTCCATGAGAAACCCTTTCTTTCTTTCAACACCTTCATTTTGTTCAAGTGTATACGGCATTGTTCGTTGATGTTTTATCCCATGCTCAACTAAAAATGCATTGAAATCAAAAGACATGTATTCCCCCCCTCCATCAGAACGGAGGGTTGCCATTTTGCATGCTCATAGATTTTCAGCCATAATCAAGAATTGTTTAAACTACATAAAGCCTTCGGACTTTGCTTTCAATGGATACACCAATGCATGCCTGGAAAGTCATCAATAAAAGCCACGGAGTATAGGTAGTTCCCAAATGAAGGTGTCTACACAGGACCACATACATCACTATGAACAAACTGCAATTTATGAGTGCCTCTAACTGAACCATCTTTGGGAAGGAGGAATGCTATATTTTTCCCAAAATATAGCCTTCACAAACATGTTTAGAAGGTGCCTCAAGTTTGGCAAGTGAGTACACTATTTCAGATTTCTGTAAGCGTCGCAAAGTAGCAAAACTCAGACGACCAAACAATTGTACATCTGTCATCAACAAACTTGACAACCAAACCAATCTTGGCTAATGTTGAAACTAACAACAAATTTTCTTGATCCCTGACATATAGAAGGCATATGTCAATGTGAAAGAACTTCCATAAGCTATAGTCAAAATGATCTTTCCAACTCCCATTACAAGATAAAAGGAGTTGTTAGTCACATGTGACAGCATTCCCTATCAAGGGAGGCTAAAGTGAAGTGAAGAAACCACACTACAAGGTAATATGTTTGGTTGAACCACTATCAAAGTACCAAGCATGAGTCTAAAGCACACTCTGCTCATGTGAAGATGGGTCATAGTTACAAGCAATAGTAAATGCCCATTCTTCTTTCTAAACAAGATTCGCAGTCTCTATTTTAGGTGTAGAGGCCCCTTCATCGACCATTCCAACCTCTTTCTTCTTTGCCTCTTTTGCAACCAATTTAAGACAACTCTTTATGACATGGCATTTCCCTTGCAATACTTGCAAAAATGTTTCTTCTTTTCTGTTTTTTATCATCTTTGCCTTCCTTCTTTGATTGTGCAGCATTAACAAATTTTTGTTTACTAGTAGATGAGCTCCATTTACCTTTGCCCTTCTTACCAACTAAGAAAGCTTGATCTACAACACGCATAATTGACTTATTATGTATGGACTAAACTTCTTGCAACAAAACAAAGACTAACTCCTCAAATGTTAAGGCATTTGGATTTCCTTTCATCATCAATTGAGGAGTAGAAGCAAAACTTTGATATGAATTTGGAAGACCGTTAGGAAGAGCCTACACAAATGAATATATGGCAATATTTCATCAACAAAAATCAACTCGTCCTTTAAATCATTGATCTTTGTCAAAAAAAATTGTCCATAGGATCTCCTTCATTCATATGCTCACTCTCCAACTCTCTTCGGAGGTAAGCAACATGATCCTCATTTCTTCCTTAGTATAATGTTGTAAGAGTCTCCCAAGCATCTTTTGTTGCCTTGCAAGAGCGAACATGAGGGATAATGGCACATTTGACAGACAAGGCTATCAATGTAACAAGAGGTGCAACGAAATTGCTTTTTAGTAGGTGCAACAAAAGCGGCGGCACAACCAAGAAATTGAAGAACATCATCTTAAACACCATTTGCATCACCTTCAATAATTGTACTTTTAAGTGTAGTAGGACATTTTCAACACCTTGCACAATATTCCACAACCCATTTGCTACAAATACATGATGCATCATATATGCCCACAACAGGTAATTAGTACAATCCAACTTATCCTCAACAGCCAACATACGGAATACATCATTGCTTTCAGCCATGGCCATTGACTAAATACCATGATGCAAAAAATTGATTGTATGATGTATCTCAAAAAGTTGAAAAGAAACACCTCATTGAGCTCTGTTAAACTTGTTGCAGACTTCGAAGCACTCGTGCTTTTGAACCGAAACTTGAATATGTGTTTGGCACAAAAGGACGAAATTGCTTGCACAATCGCTACGATAGTGCATTCGGAGGCCGAAAAGAGCTCAAATCAAAATTTCGACACCACACGACGACGTTTTTTTTAACTCCTAATCGCCCCAAGTATCTTCACCAATTTTCGTTCGAAAGGGTTAGTGTTGAAAAGATGTTATGGAGTCATTATTGGCCTACCTCACTTCCAACATTGAGTTTCACACGAAGACTCTTGGCAAGAAGTAGCGAGTCAAGACGATGGTCTTTGACTAGATGAGGTATTCTTAAAGAGATTGAGATTGAGCAATTACTCGTCTCTCTAGGGTTTTTGTGAGTCTCATGCAATGACTCTCGAGTGATGACTAGGTGGAACAAAGAAAAATTGTCTCGTGTCCGTGTCTATGGAAACAGAGCCCAAAAGTTAGCGATGGCAAAAGGTTTGTGTTGTATATCCAACACAGTAAGCAAATTAAACCTAGGAAAATTAACATAAATGCATAGTGGACAAGCAATGCACACCTGTCGCAATAAAAAAAAAGGGGAATAAGGATTCGCTACAAAGAAGGAATTAGAAACTTCATTATAGAAAAAGGAATTATCAACTAAGTAAACCTAGGTTCAATGTCCATAACTTAAGGGATTCTTAAGGTCATAACCTCACCAAATTGATATCAGATGGTTGAAAGACCTGAAGTCTAATCAAACATTTTTGCACATAAAACTTATTTTCGACATTACATGTCATGCTAAGTTGAGGATCATTTTGAGCCACTAATAAAAGTTCCCATTCCTTTTAAATTTGAGTGTTGCGTCTTCTCAATTCCATTATGAAAGCTTCATTTCTACTTCTAGATTCTCAAGTAATCCCCTTAGTTGGTACAATCCAATGTCCCTAATATAACCACTCCATAATTTGATGAGGGTATGATGTACATATGAATGTATGCATGCGAGGCCAACAAATTCCATGTCCAACAAAGAATTATCTCAACATCTCCCTTAAGGAGCAAGACCCTTGAAATCCAAAAATGTAATCATAAATAATTTAGTTTGTGCACGCTATGCTCAAAAGGGTGTATTTTGAACATATATAAAATCTAACCATCACAATGGTTAGGCCAGCAGTATATGGATCCATAGTTATTTTCATACGTGTATTGAATTTTTTCTGTATGTACAAAAACATCTGAGTATGATTGCCATCCGATTCATTTCGTACGCCCATGTATGCTTCACTTAAATTCCAAATCGAGTTTGACCACCGCAAGTACTTTTTGATCTTCGATTCCGACCGCGACCTCAAGGTATGTACTATTCCAACCGTGACATCAAGATATGTACTATGCTTACACACACACTCGGGATCATCATTCATGTAGTATCTACTATCCTCACACACTCGATATGTACTATGCACACACACTACATAGTATCATCATCCATGTATGCATTGTGCCTCACATTGTGGCATGTGTAGCCATATGTATAGTTGTAGACTATAGCATGTACTATGTACTATGTAGAATGCATAATATATACTACATAGTACATAGCATACATGAATATGATACAAATTCAATTATGTAAGTTGTAACATAATAAACTAATGACTATACTATATAGTATAAACATTATGCATTCTAATTCTTGATTTTTTATGTCTCTTCGCAGGATATAATTTTCGAAAAGCCATGTTATCCAAGTAAAGGCTTTGGGGAAAGGGCAATTTACTTGTCAATGCAAGTATTGCTCGCATAAATTTGATGGATGCCCTTCAAGTATCCAAGCTCATATTTTGGGATTGCCAAACTATGGTGTATCACAATGTGGTAAAGGCCCCAATAATGTGAAGGAAAAAGTGAAGAAGTCAATTGGACATGTTGATGTAGGCACTTCTAATGTGCCAAATGGAGATGACAATGTGGATGATGTTGGCATTGATCATGCACCAAATGATACATGAAATGTGCATGGACATCTGGATTTAGAGGAAAGTGGAGAAGCTAGCAAGAATGCTTATCCCTCTTCTTCCAAGAAAGGAAGCTAAGCCAACAAGCTTTATCTAAAGTGTGGAATGTGGAAGCTTGCAAAAAAACCAAAATTGCTCTTCATTGTTTCTTTTATGCTGAAGATATACCTTTTTGGAAAGTGAGAAGCCTTTATTTCAGGTGAAAGCAAAGGAATTTGAAAGAATGGAGATTACATCGGGCATGCTCAACAAGGAAAAAGATGAAGATCATCTTCTTGAATTGCAAAATATGAGAGATGTTGAAACTGATCCTATGGATGATGGACCTAATGAATTGCAAAATATGAGAGATGTTGAAACTGATCCTATGGATGATGGACCAATTTTGATGCACAATCATTGAGGGAAGACACATCTAGTAGCAATATTGGGACATCATCTTCAGTTCATAATGATGCCTTTATTGAGGATGATGATGTTATTGATGATGAGGAGGACGGAGATTCTCATGAAGCTGAAATTTGAATGTTAATGGCAGAGAGTTTTTGTTTATCATGCATTATGCATGCTCCATGGCACATGCATGATACTACATATTTATGAATCATGATTATCAAGAATCTGAATTCTGAAGTCTAAATTCTAATGTGACTTTTGACAAGTCTATGTCATACTATTGTCTACAATGGTGAAGTGTGATTGCTCTTACAAGTTAATACATTATACTTTATGGCTATTTTATATTATATATATGATTTTCAGATTTTTCGTACTTTTTTTTGTCAAATGTATGATATCAAGTATGATATGTTATATGAAATTCCATACTTTTTCATACTTCCATACCTGTATGTGTTGAAAGTATGGTTCACGTATGGAAAAACTATGTATGGATTACAACAAAGTGATTTAGAAGCTAATATATGGAATGGCCCTAGTGATGTAACGGCCATTAACACTTAAGACAACACAAGAAACTTACGCTTGAGATGACAAATGATTCATTACTTGAAATATCCAAGAAAGCCTAATGCCTAACTTAATAAGATGGAGATTCGTTTATGGAGCAACTTGGATGCATGCAAGGGGATCCCTTTTAATTTTAAATTCTTTCTTTCTTTTTTACCCCTCGTAATGCGTTGAGATTGAGATATTCTCCATGTTAAAATTTTATCATAAGACCTTATTTTTTCAATAAAAATAATCAATATGAGAAAAAACAAAAAGGAATAAAATATGGTTGCCCATCTATATACTATACTTTCAACTAGTCCTTTGATACCCAAGAGAAGATGGATCTCCATTGGTTCTTATCAATTTCTTCCTTGCAAATTTCCCATTACACACTCGAAGCCTAAAAGTAATGCAAAAAATGTCTTATTACAACTGGCTCCTAAGGATAACTCATATTATTGTGAGATTTGTCTTCACATATTTTCAAGGCCAATAATCCCTTTGACTTAAGAAAAGTTATGTTGCTGCTACTAATCCCAAGGATAATGCAGCACTTTCCACTTTGTTTGGAAACAACTTACAAAAGAGTCAAAGTGAACTAAGCTCCAAAATAAAACAAGAAAAAAATAAAAATAATCAATATGAGAAAAAACAAAAAGGAATAAAATATGGTTGCCCATCTATATACTATACTTTCAACTAGTCCTTTGATACCCAAGAGAAGATGGATCTCCATTGGTTCTTATCAATTTCTTCCTTGCAAATTTCCCATTAAACACTCGAAGCCTAAAAGTAATGCAAAAAATGTCTTATTACAACTGGCTCCTAAGGATAACTCATATTATTGTGAGATTTGTCTTCACATATTTTCAAGGCCAATAATCCCTTTGACTTAAGAAAAGTTACGTTGCTGCTACTAATCCCAAGGATAATGCAGCACTTTCCACTTTGTTCGGAAACAACTTACAAAAGAGTCAAAGTGAACTAAGCTCCAAAATAAAACAAGAATAAAATTTACATATCTATTTCGTGGAATTCAAGCATGAGACCAAAATCGACAAAGGTCAAGAGATTGCCGTGATATATCTTAAAACTTGTCTAGCCATTCCCATCAGCAGATCTTCCATATACCATAATTTCAGACCTTTCTTTGGCCTCAGTACAGAAACCGTTAAGTTTAGACATGCATTCACCATTTTTTATGAGACTCACAACTACTCAGAAATCATCCATCGATATGTCACTGAAATGATCTTTACTAGCCTCCACCACTCCCATGTACCGTAATGATACTCATACCCCACCATGCTGTTTGAGCTGTCATTGCATCTATACCTAGTGGATCCTTCCACAAGGGATTTAATACTTGCATCCCGCCAGGATAGGAATGGAATTTGGTTGCTTTTGCTTTTGATTATGTGTGTATAGCTGCAGTTGAGGAAATGGTTAATAGACTAAAACACTGCATGTAACATGAGATGATGGATGTCCAGGAGTACAAGTATGTGGATGTCTCTCAGAGAGCACCAGTGCCTGAAGTGCAAACAAGGCATTTGGAGATCAGCCCAGAGTCATTATTCATTTCGTAAAGCAGTGCTAATGAACTCTTTTACTTTGGCTTGCATTGACCTTTGGATCCCACTAGGAATATGATCTTTGTATGTATGTGTCTACGTGAAAAAACAACACCACTTTTCATGTACGTTGTACAAGACACGTATCATACATCTCTCTGTGTGTGTGTGTGTGTGTGTGTGTGTGTGTGTGTGTGTGTGTGTGTGTGTGTGTGTGTGTGTGTGTGTGTGTGTGGGGGGGGGGGGGGGGGGGGGGGGGGGGGGGGGGGGGGGGGGGGGGGGGGGGGGGGGGGGGGGGG
>MU264727.1:0-10000 GCA_020310875.1 Ceratopteris richardii
CCCCCCCCCCCCCCCCCCCCCCCCCCCCCCCCCCCCTCCCCCCCCCCCCCCCCCCCCCCCCCCCCCCCCCCCCCCCCCCCCCCCCCCCCCCCCCCCCCCCCCCCCCCCCCCCCCCCCCCCCCCCCCCCCCCCCCCCCCCCCCCCCCCCCCCCCCCCCCCCCCCCCCCCCCCCCCCCCCCCGCGCCAAAAAAAAAACCCCAAACCCGAAAAACCCGCCCTGCCTCTTTCCCCCCGCACTTTTTTCTCTGCCCCTCTGTTTTGTTTCCCCCTAGGTCCCTGTTGTCTTACCTCTTTTCTTAGGGCTGCCTCACCATACATGGAGCTGATCCTATGGATACATTCATACAGAGATACACATGCACGTGAACACACATACACATACACATGCACACACACAAAAAGGAAAAACACACACACACACACACACACACACACACACACACACACACACACACACACACACACACACACACACACACACACACACACATGCGCGCACAAACATGCATACACACACACATGATCTGTTTGGATGAAATATTATAGCTTATTACTTAGCTTGTGCAACAGATCCTTTTGTTTGTGTTTAGAGTACTGAGTCTTCATAGCTCAATAAAAGGAGTTTCAATATAGATATATGGTATCATACGCTCATCTGAATGTGCGGACCTATTGGGAATAAGTCCCATGCTTATGTTTTCTTGGTTTTATGCTTTTGTCATTCTGTTAATGGAATCCTCAATCCCTCTGGTGTGAAGAAGTCAGGACTTGAGGGAGTTGTTTTCTAAATACTTATGCATAATTATGGTATGTTTGATACTTCTCAGAATGTTCTGGACTGGATAGTGCATGTAGGATTTCTGTTTTATGTTACTGTATAGTTGAGCGTAGTACTATGTATGCACTTCGTATTTATGTGAAGAATCTGTTTGCACAGACTGCCCAATTGAATTGTGATTTGGATTCTTCATTAATAAATTGTAAACAATGCATTTTTTTATCTATCCATATAGTATGTGCTATCTGCATGGCGATTACCTTATATGGTTGAGGAATACGGCTGTTTTATGTAAATGAATGGTTGTGCTTTTGGTAATAGTGCATGGCTTGGTTTGTGTATATTACATCTCTGTAGTATAGTCTAGGCATTACAAGCTAAGGCAGCTACGGGAAAGTACTAAATAGGATACATGGATGGTATGTGCCAACTTGTTTTGGTACATTGTTTACTTATTAGGTAATTTGAAAAAATCTATTAGTATAGAGAATTATTATCATGCATAGGAATATACATGATATGCACATTTTTAAGCTTAAGTACTTCTATAGGATATGGTACATATCCCTATTCAGCATATAGATGAAATTCTTGCCATACTTCTTTTCTTTTTCCGTATGAAGTTATTTTTCTCATGTCTCCAAGGTAGTGAAGTCAGATGATGGCGAATTTGTTTCGTATTGTGTAGGTCCCCCGACTACATTATGTTGAAGTGAAATTTTCTTTATAATGTGTAGTTTTCTTTGGTGCATATCCTTTGACTACTAATTTGGCTATGTACCTATCAATAGAACCATCTACATTTGTTTTTGTGTTATAGATCCATTTAGTGCTAATGCTTTCTTTATGTGAGATAAGTCACACAAATCCCAAGTTCCATTATTGTTAATGGGTTCGATGCTTGAGTTCATTGTCCAATAGTAGCTATCCATTTCTTGCTTTTTAAAGTTTCATTTGGTTTGGTTGGTTCAGTCATGTTCGAGAGTACTCAAAACAAACTCATCAATCAAATCATCAATATTTTAGTTTCTGAAATAAGCTTTTGACTTTTTACTCTCTACTTTTTTCTATTTTGGCTTGATTTTGAGTTTTGTACGCAAGAGATCTTTCCATTTTTGACTCGTGCATAGTTTTTAGATACTAATTTGGAATTGTCTTCAAGGTGTTCGAATGTTTTGCATGTTCTAAAGGTTTTGAGGGTTCATGAGGCTCTCGAGGTTCTTGGATGTCTCTAACAAGAGTGAATAGTGGTTGTGGCAGAGGTAGTTGAGGTTCTTGGATGTCTCTAACAAGAGTGAATAATGGTTGTGGTAGAGGTACTTGAGGGCAATCTAGGTGATGTCATTGAAGTGTTAAGAGCTAGAGCCATAGCCACAAGCGCATCCAAAGTCAATCCCAAAGCTCAAGTTAGACTTTTCGATTGAGTAGGACTAGGATTTGTCGCTATAGTTGGAGTGTTTGGTATTGGTTCTAAACCAACCGTCACAAGAGGGAAATCTTTAAAAGATTCTCTTATAGTCTCATAAAAATGATAAGACATGTCTTTATATTTTTTTTCCCCTTAGAAGAACATCATCTCTACCAATAAACATCTATGTGGGCTTAGGATCATAAAGTATATGCCTTTACTTTCATATTTATGAGGCGTTTAATTGCTTTATCATCAAGCTTGCCTAAGAGGGAAAACATGAGAGTAAGCAACACATCCAAACAATCGCAAATGATTGACATCATTCTTTAGATCACATTATGGTCAATAAGGTGTTTTATACTTAAAGAACTTTAGGTAGGACTCAATTTCTAATATGATTGGCACACATGAAGTCATCAAATGAGAAGAAATTCGAAAGCTTTTTACTTGTCAACGTATTACGTATCATTTCAATTGATGTTCTATATCTTTTTGTGCAAGAAAGTTAGAGAACTTTGTTGACATGTATTCTCCCGCTTGGTTGGTACTTCATTTTGAATTTTACAGCTTGTCTCTTTCTCAATTTTCTAAGCAGATTCTTA
This sequence comes from Ceratopteris richardii, assembly GCA_020310875.1. Taxonomy (NCBI): domain Eukaryota; kingdom Viridiplantae; phylum Streptophyta; class Polypodiopsida; order Polypodiales; family Pteridaceae; genus Ceratopteris; species Ceratopteris richardii. The sequence continues at coordinate 2,792 of MU264727.1, forward strand.
AATTTAGCAAAAGCTTCATACATAGTGTTTAGACCTAAGATCTATGTTAAACTGAAATAAGCGTCAACGAAAGTAACAATATGCATCAAAATTTAGATCCTATTCTCATAGGTCCACACACATTTGAATGCACAAGCTTAAGCTTCTTAGAAGCTCTAGCCATGCCACCTTTCTTGAAGGGAAGTTTATACCTCTTATGTTGGATGAATTCGTCACATTTACAAGAAGTAGATGCTTCTAGTTCTCCTATGGATCTTATCGTATTATCCTTTCTTCAAGCGAAGTGAATAAGGATAAGATATTTTGACCTTGCATGCCAAAGCTCCAAGTTCTTTATGGATTTTGGCCATGAATAACTTGTGTTTTTAAGTTTTTTGGATCCATAAAGATAAGGCTTGCATTACAGTACTTATAAGGAAGATGTTTCATCGATAGCTATCAAATGCAACTTTTAAGCCACGTTTCAAAAAATAAAATAGATATCAAGCTTTTCTTAGTATCAAGTACATGAAGAATATCAAAAAGTGTGTATGTACTGCTACTTTTGGTAGTGATAGGTGCTATTTTGATGACTTCCACTTTGAGTCTGACTAGTGGCTCAAGAAACTCTCTTGTTTGCTTTTGAAGAATATTTTTTAGAAAACATTCTTTGTGAGGTCTAATATGATTTAGCCTTTGACTCTTTGAGGCACGACTATCTACCAATGAAATGTAAGGTGAAGCAGTGGTCATCTTGAACACTTCTCTATCACAGAGTGTGAGACAAAGACAAAATATTCATCATCTTTCCATCATGTGTTTCCATCCTTATATTTGTTTCCATCATCACTTATATCTTTTTCATAGCTGGAAAAATTTGCATTCCAAACACCTAGGAAAGGTACAATATGTGTCGAACATGTTTCATAGTGCTCGCATAGTGTTCTTTTTTTTTTTGGTTGAATAGGTCATTTAAAGGTTACCTTGTTTTTTGTGTCGAATTTTAGGTGGCTGGCACATGTGGATTATACCGCGATGTTGGAAAATATGTGTTTTGGGGCAACCTTCCATTAGGGCCCCACTTCACATTAATATCAATCAAATTTGAATGGTCAAAATTTGGTCAAAGGATTAGTCAAACTAGGCAAAATGGTCAAGAATTGGCTAAATTTTTATTACATATTATGATATTACTCATCAAGAGCTATCCAATGCTATATAACATTAGGGCATTTGACATCAATGTGTGGGTCAAGAACCAAATCCTTATTCTTAGAAAATATGTGAAAAGCCACTTTTAAAGTGAAAAGCATATGTACGCATGTCAGAATCTTATTAAAGGTGTCTATATCCATCAAATGGTTATTAATATACCATGTGACACAAAAAAATCATAATAAAGCCAAAATAAGCAATGTCGAAAAATCAGTTTGCTTTTTGGGCTTTTTGATGAGTGGACACTCTTATCATCACTTTTTGGAGCTCATCTTTGGAGCTTATGGAGGAGGAGGTGGTCCTTTCAACTTGGAGGAGGTGGAGTTGTGCTCCTTATCATCTTAAAGATGTGGAACACCTTGGAGCTTATCTATTTGCAAGAGATCATCTTCAGTTATGGAGATTGTGCGTGGAGATCAATTATGCTATCTTGTAACTTCATGTACTTCAACATGGAATGTAATCAACATATTTGGAGCTTGGCTCTCTATCTCTCTCATATCTTTTGTCTATTCTCCTTATTGTCTCTATTTTCTATTTGTCTCTGTATCGGAGCATGACAAAGTAGAGTGCATTGAGAATTTGGCTTCATGTAGAGTAGTAAAATCTTCATGGTAGATGTAGATCAAGCTTAACTATATATTGGAGATGGAGATACTCAGGTTGTATGCAGATGCTGAATATATAATATTCATTCTAGAGAGAGGTCACATCAGATTTTGCAAATTGCAGTTAATATAGCAACAATAAACAAATTTATATATGTTAGTTTTGCTAGATCGGCAAATTGGAGAGCATTGCTTTCTTGTGTACGTGTGAAGTGATGTTCAACCTACTAGTCAACCTTCTTGTGCTCCTTGGAGTTTGTCACTTAACCATCTATGTGGGAGTTTACATTTACAACTTTGTGGTCATGGAGGAAGAGTTATGTGAGCAAGGAGCACTACTATCTCTACATTCAGTATTCTCTCTACATTCAGAACTTGTATTTGTGTGTGCTTATGTTTGATAGGTGTAGATGAAAGCATACAAGCCTTGCGAACCTTGATACTTGAGGGAATATGTTCGTGTCTACATACTATCTCCATTCCTTAGCATCCATTAGTTGTCTCTAATTCCAAGTTGTACTTGGTTGAGAAGAGTGGGAGATGTATGAGTTCTCCTTGTGATCATAGTGTGACTGAGATATTTAAATCGTAAGATTTAAATCGAGATTTAATCTTTTAAAACGATTAAATCGTTCAGACCCGAAATAAAAATCGAGGTTTTTATTCACTCAGAGAAATTTTTATTTTTTTTTCCATGAAGTACCCTCCTTTATGTCAGCCTAGGTCACCCTCCATAAAACAAACAATGTGGGTTAAGACCATATTGCTACGTACAATTTCATTGTAAATTCAAACTTGAACCCTTATATGCTTTAAAGGGGTTGGCCAATATATGAAAGGCCATGGAGCATGGGAAGTTGGGAGACACAGGAGGATACATACAAGCATGAAGGCTTCCCTTTGTTGTACATGTGCACATTCAAATGCAATTCATATCCCCCTCCTATTCTTGTCATGCATGAACTCCCTCCCTCCCTCTCTATGCCTAGGTATATGAACTATAAGGCCCAAAACAAATCGTTCAACATGATATAAAAATCGTTGAACACAATTTAAACCGTTTTAAGGTTTAAAAGGTTTTTATTTTTGGCAAAAAATCGTGATTTGGTCGCACTATGCTTGTGATGTGTGTTATGGGAGTGCTCTTCATGTTGAAGGTCCTTGTGTGTGTTGATGTCAGATGGATACGTGGCATGAAATGTGAAAATTAGAGCTACCTAAACCAAACCAATAACTAATTAATAAACACATTTACCTACTTGGCATATTCCCCTAATGTCAGGTTAGGAGGGGATTATTGGAAAATGTGTGTTTTGGGGCAACCTTCCACTAGGGACCTCATCTCTAGGTTTAAATTTGTATGGTCATAATTTGGCCAAGTGATTGGTTAGAATGATAAAAATTGAGTAAAACTTTTATTACATATTATGAAAGTACTCATGAAGAGCTATCCAATGACATATAACATTAGAGTATTTGACATCAATATTTGGGTTAAAAGCCAAATCCTGATTCTCAGAAAATATGTTAAAAGAAACTTTTAAAGTGAAAACATAAGTGTAATGTCAGAATCTGATTAAAAGTGGAGATACTCATCCGATGATTATTAGTATACCATATGGCATAAAGAAATCAAAATAATGCTGCAATAGGCAGTCTTAAAAAATTGAGCAAAAATTTTGTGGGAATTTAGGTGATTTGCTTCATGGTAGGATAAAAAATCGAACCGTACACTTTTCCATACGTATTGTACGTACGGCACGTACGGAACGTACCGAACCATACCGTACGTGTTCAATGTATTTTTTAATTTATGCAATATTCTCATATTTTTTTCCTTGATTTGAGCATGGCGCGACTCGTTTTTATCATAATTCATTGTTTAATGTTGATATTAGTGTTTAGATAACTTGATTCTTGAATATGCAATATATAATATCTGTATATTTTTGTCATTTATGGATTGTAAAAATATGGAACAACGTACCGAACGTACCGAACCTCAAGATTCGGTTCGGATCTCGAACCGTATGCGAACCCTACGTACCGAACCAAACGTACCGTTCCACCTTGATATGCTTTTTGGGTTTTGTAAGGAATGATAAGCAAGAAGTTAGTTGTCTATACAAAGAATAGGTTATGGACACTCTTATCATCACTTTTTGGAACTTACCATTTGAGCTTATGGAGGAGAAGGTGGTCCCATCAACTTAGAGGAAGTAGAGTGACGCTTTCATCATCTTCAAGGTATGTAGGAGCTTGGAGCTTTATCTATTTGGAGGAGATCATCTTCAGCTATGGAGATTGTGGAGTCATAGACAACTTGAATATCTTGTAGATCAATCATGCTATCTTTTAACTACATGTGCTTCATCATGGAATATAATGGAGATGTTAGGAGCTTGGTTCTTTATCTCTCTCTCTCTCTCTCTAGTCTATTCTCAATATTGTCTCTATTTCGTATTTTCTCTTTGTCTCTATATTGATTGTGGGCCAAAAGACCAACACTCCATTGGATCATCTCCTTAAGAGCTCAAGTGCCTAATGCCCATTGCCTCTTTAGCTTTCAACTCATAGCCTAATACATATGATTTGCGTCATATCTAATTGCTTCATACCCTTGAATGTAGGTACTAGATACATGCATGCATAAATAGTAGATCCTAGATACATGCATATGCTTTACACAAATTATAGTTATTTGATGTGTAGTAGTATGTATTAAGTACAAGGTTTAAAATCATAGTTGCAACCAAGCTCGTTCGAAACATTTTATTACACTTGTATTCAAACTTGAATATGACTCCAAGTCAGAAATGCATGTTCGACTTGATTGTGACATCATAAACTATTGACCTCTTGTTTTCATTGTAGTGTGCAATTTCAGCTTTCATATCCTTTTTATTCATGCAAGTTATTTTATGCTTAATTATCATATATTTATGATTATAATATGGTTTGCAATGTCTACCATGAATTTTTTGTAATATTGCTTAAAAAAAAACAATAGTTAAGTTTGACATAGTTGTTCCCTTACTCGTTGGAAACTTTTACATTAATTTGTTGTTGACTTATCTTACTTCGATGTTAGAAATGCGTTCATGACTTGACCAATCTTGACTATCGAATAAGAGCTTATCTTTCAATTTGATTACATATTTGTAATTGAGATGACCGAATTAGTAGCTATATGTACATTGATTTCAAGAAGACTATGCATAATAACTTATATTGATCAATTGGATGTTGAAATTCACGATTCATATTATTTTTCATACACTAAAAGGATAAGGCTGCATTAGAAAACATCAGAAACATTTTATCGTACTCATCATAAGTTAGAATCCCGTCAGAAACAACTATGAACTCAACTAAGGATCGAAACATTTTATAGGACTTGTTTCGGACTTTTCGGCTTGTCTCCCTCAGAAGTCAGATTCCTATCTGAAGTTCATAAGTGAGTTGCGACTATGTCATACATAGTCCATGTTACATCGTAATTTGAAGCTTTTATGAACTATGGGCAAGCTTTTGGAAGAAGAATTCCCCTCTATTGTATGGGTACCATGTTCTGCGCATCGCATTGATTTGCTGATACAAGATATGGGGAAGATGCCATGGATTTACACCATTTTTACTTGCTCAAAAGTGGTCTCTTTGTTCACAAAGAGATGAAAGTTGCTTGCTTTAGATGAGATTCGCATATATGTGCGTAGTCATGGAGAGATTAGCAAGAGTGAGGCAAGCATTGTTATATACAGTCCTATCACCTGATAAGACAGCTTGGGATGGACGTACTAGTCCAATGGCAGAGCTTGTACAATGGACATGTTTGGACGACAGTTTTTGGAGGGATGTGGAGGGATTAGTGCAGGCTTTATAGCCATTATATTCACTCATACACATAGCAGATAGAGAGGGCGGCACGCTTGGACTTGTATATGAGTTCATGGACCGTATCAGAGATTCTATTCAGAGATGTTCTTATTTGACATTGGAGAGGTAAGTTGAAACTTGGTAACTATATTTTATTTTTTAATGTGTGCATTGTGTTTGTCACTATGTGCATTGTGTACTCCACATGTCACATGACATTTGTGCACTTTGTATGAGCATTGAGTCATGACATATTATGTTACATGTATCATATATATCACATGTGTATGTCACATAATATATATGTGCATTGTGTATGACACATGAGTCATGACATATGTATTATGTGCATTGTGTATGCTTTTGACATATGTGCATTGTGCATTCGCATTGTGTATGCCACATTTGTGTGCGACATGTGTATGTGTCATGCCACTTGCATTCAAGTTTTCAACATTCTTATTGTTTTACTTCTAACTTGATTCGTTTTCTATCCATACAATAGAGGAAATAAGAGGAGTCTGGAGGAAGAGGTCGGATTGGTTCCATCGCCCTATACATGGGATGATCAATCTACTACACCCTTTATGGAGATCTATAGAACAATCATTGGATATGGAGCTTGTGAAAGCTTGGAATGATTATGTAGATTGATTATATGGAACTTCTGATGTGGAGCTACGTGGGAAGCTAGAGATTCAGCTCATCCAGTTCTAGAATAAGGAAGGACTTTTTGGTAAAGACATTGCATGCTTGAGAAGCATGCAATTGATGCCTTTTACATGGTGGGAGAGATGTGGTATTGGCACGCCTGAGCTAGTAAGTCATGACTTCATACTCTATTACTCACTATTTAGTATTTAGTTTCAACTAATTACTCATTCCTCTTGAGTTTTTATTCATTAATGAACTCTTTAATTGATTAAAGATTTCTCTTTTTTCTCTTTTATTATGCAGAGACACTTGGCTATTCGCATACTTTCACAGGATTGTAGTGCAAGTCCTTGTGAAAGGAACCGGAGTACATGGGCCCTCTTCCACACAAAGAAGAGGAATAGGCTATCCACACTGCAGTTGGAGCGGCTTGTATATTGCCACTACAACTTGTGTTTATTGGAGCGTGGTGGCCATTGAGCGGAGGTGGACAGGTCAACATCCATGACCTTGACATTGAGAGGGTCCATGATATGCCTACCATTCCGGTAGAGGATCTTAATCTATATGATATGCTTTATCAGGAGTTGATCATGCCGTAGCTTGATACGAGGGTATCTCAGACTCGTGCTAGTCATAGTGCACGTACTATACAAGGGCCATCTACTAGTCGAATGGAGGCATCTACTAGTTCGGCACCACATGATGATGATGATGATGATGATGATGATAATGATTATGGTGAAGATGATGGTAGTGACTCAGAGGATTTTGAGGGTTGATGATTGATCATGATTTATGATTTACTTCATATTGATTGTATTATTGATAGTTTATTGTTTGACTATTTAGTGGTATGATGGATCATTTATAACAA
>MU264727.1:15000-17500 GCA_020310875.1 Ceratopteris richardii
GTAGAATGGTTCTTGTAACTTTGATTATATTGGTGGCAGGAAATCTTGAGTTTTACATAGAGGAAACAGGATCTTTATCTGCTCATTTGCCTTAGTCGCTTAATTGTTCAAACACTCAAAGTCCATGGGTTGAAAGAAAAAGAAGAGACTCCCCATAGCATTGGGTCTCATGTAGCATTGGATCTTTGAGAATGTGGTCTTTGATCACATCCAAGAGAAATTACAATGGCATTATGCATTGCTTTACAATGTTATATGCAGAGGAACCCTCATGGAAACAAGGTGTAAATGAACCCGTGGTTTTATTGCGAATTGAGGCTAAAAGTTGAGTCTGATAGACAGCTGGACATACAGCGATCATGGAAGATTTATACAATTCCTATATGCAACAAAAGTGCATGGATCTCGTAGGGTGTGTGTGTGTGTTTTTTTTTTTTTTTTTTTGTTGGTGTGTTTTTCTCTTGACATAGTCAACCTGGAATGCAAACTGCTCTCAACTCAGGCTTGAGATGAGTATGAAAATTTGTACGCTTATAGTAGACTTCAATAACTTTCTAATGAGCAATAGCACGCTTGTAGTTGGTAGGTTATGATCCGTGCGATTCGTATGACACTATAGGATATGGTACTATGTACGTACCTTAAGATTTGGGTCTTCCCCTACGATATAAGTATGTTCATAAGGTACGATGACACATATATATGTATAGATGTACATGTGAATGTACATACGTGAAGGGTATTTTATGCCATGAATATGCATAATATTGTATCTATGTATGGAGAAAGTGTTTGAAAATTGGTATAGTTGCAAAATCTATCTATTTCCTTTTTGAAAAATAGTCAAAATAGAAAATAAAACATGTATTCAAGTCAAAATAGAATATGTATGAGTACATAGGGTATGAAAAATGCATATGATTTTTTTATATTGGTACGAATCGCAACTGTGAGCACACCAAGTCAAAATAGAATATGTATGAGTACATAGGGTATGAAAAATGCGTATGATTTTTTTATATTGGTACGAATCGCAACTGTGAGCACACTAGGGCAGATCCGGTGCTACGCACCTAAACTTTTTTGTGTTCATCCGGTGCCATCCGGTGCCAAAAATTCGTCGTTACATATTTTTAAAAACTATTACGAAAAAAAAAAAAAAACGATGTCTACTGCGATGGATATTCCTCCTCCACTTTGTGACATTAGTGAACTTGAACCCATCAGCAGATGAGCATAGCCTTGATCAATCCTTAACTATAACTAATCGTGAGCCTTAACCTTTGATTTGGACTTGATTCTTGAATCTTGTGAGAGAGCGAGAGATTCCCCACACACACAAAAAGATTATTAGCCAATAGCCAATATCCACACATACATTCATCGAGGAGGGGGGAGAGAGAGGGAGGAAAAGGGGGGGGGGAGAGAGAGAGAGAGAGAGAGAGAGAGAGAGAGAGAGAGAGAGAGAGAGAGAGAGAGAGAGAGAGAGAGAGAGAGAGAGAGAGAGAGAGAGAGAGAGAGAGAGAGAGAGAGAGAGAGAGAGAGAGAGAGAGAGAGAGAGAGAGAGAGATACATACATTGAGAGAGGGTTTATTAGTTAATAGTGAACTATAATATGTGTTTTCTTTATTTGTGGTATAAATGTCATAATATATGCATATACTACATCTTTTGGGTATTAGTGTATTTGTAACGACGCACCTTACCTTGGGATACCATTCGGTCCTCGCACCTTATGCGCACCGAATTGAACGCACCGAACTCACTGGACTGTCTTGGAGCACACCCAATTTGGCCCCTGTAAGCTATTATAAACAATCTTTGCAAAACAGACTACGTTTTACACAAGTGAATAGATTTGACACATAAATAGAGAATTGCTTATATTTTTTGATTCATGCAGAGATTAAGTATGAAATCTTGGCTGAAGAAGTCAGACTTAATTATCTTTCAATAAATGCAAGATTACAGAAATTGGATGGTGAGAAGTACATGAAACGATTTCAGCAACACATACTATCTGAGGAGGAGCCCAATCAAGAGAGTATGGAGAAGAAATGGAAACTTTGGGGTAGTCTTGAAATAGATATGGCTCTCCTAGAGCATGGGGATGATCTCCCTTGTCCTCCTACTCTTGGAATGAGTAATGGTCTTTATATGCCAATTTACCCACAGGATACATTGTACACCTCGAAAGTTTTTTTAATTTCTCAAGGTTACTCTTCATGTTCCTTGTTAGCTTTGCCTTCCATCACCTTGACTTTTGGTGCTTCAACTTTCCAATTTGGATAAGGTCCCGATTTTCTTGACGCTTCAGAATCTTAGGAAACCTTTGTATCGTCAATTTAATGCTTGATATTTTTTCTCATGGTTGTGCATGAACCTTGTATTCTCAACATTCCCCTTCAAGCTCAAGCTTTTTTGACTTTAAACTTAGATCCTTTGTAGATACAACCTCCTTGAATTTCTAAAGCTTGCTCATGCTCAAGAATTTTGTGAG
>MU264728.1:0-10000 GCA_020310875.1 Ceratopteris richardii
AAATGCACCAACAGCTCCCCTCAAGCCTAACATGCTTGGCCTCCAAATAAGTCTTCAATTGTCCTTGATTTCCTGCAAACCAATCATCAACTTGAATCTACTTAATTCGTACCATCAAGAGCTTTCGTCAACATGTCTGCACATTGCATATCTGTAGAGACGTAGGATAGTTGAATATCCTTGCTCATTAGCTTCTCCCTTACATAATGGTAGTGGACTTCAATATGCTTGGTTCTAGCATGGTATACCGGATTAGCTGCTAGATGTAGTGAGCTTGTGTTGTCACCAAAAATGTGAGGTGTTGAAGAATGAAGTCCAAGATCTGTGTACAAGATTTTAACCACATGATTTCTTGAGTTGCATTAGCCAAACCTCTATATCAGCTTCAGTAGAAGATAATGCCACGGTTGGTTGCTTCTTCGATGACCAAGAAATGATTTTGAACCTGCAAATGATATATACCTGATGTGCTTCTTCTATCATCTTTAGATCCGGCCCAATCTGCATCTGAGTAGACCTTTAGCTCAATATCTGAAGTAAATGAATAAAACAAACCTTCATTCATGGTCCCCTTTAGGTACTTGAGGACTCGCTTGGCCGCTTCCATATGTGGTCTTCTCGGCTTATGCATAAATGACTCAATATGCTAACACTATAGCATATATCCACCCTTGTGAGTGTTGCATAGTTCAAACTTCCAACCAAGCTTTGATAGCTTGTGATGTCTTCAATTGGCTCTCCTTCATAAGCACTAAGCTTATGATTTTGCTCCATAGGTTACTGCACACTTTGTATTTTCCATCTTGAACTTGACGAGCATGTCATGGACATACTTCCTTTGTGTGATGTATATACCTGAATCTGTGTAGATCAACTCCAATCCAAAAAAATAAGTGAGTGGTCCGAGGTCACTTATTTTGAACTCCTCCTTCATTTGACTCTTTACCTGTTTGATTCCTTCAAGATCATTGCCTGTGATAATAATATCATCAACATACACACATAAATAGATCACTTCAGATCCATTCCTCTTTATGAACAAAGAGGTATCCGCCTTGCTAGCTTTGAATCCTTGGTCCTGCAAATAAGTAACCAATCTGAAATTCCAAGCTCTTGGAGCTTGCTTCAATCCATACAAAGCTTTCTTTAGTTTGCATACATAGTTAGGATGATGTGCATCCTCATATCCAGGAGGTTGTGCCATATACACTTCCTCAGAAATCCATCCATTCAAGAAAGCATTCTTTACATCAAGTTGATAAAGATTCCAATTTCTAGATGCAGCAAGACTAATGAGAACCCTAATTGTAGGCATTTTGCAACAGGAGAGAAAGTCTCCTCATAATCAATACCATGGGTTTGAGCAAACCCTTTAGCAACTAACCTTGCTTTGTGTCTATTTATACTTCCATCTGGATTCTTGATTTTGTATATCCATCGAGATCCGATTATCTTCATAGATGGCTTGTTAGGTACAAGCTCCCAAGTGTCATTCTCCTTCAAGGCTTCCATTTTCTCATTGCATTTTTCTTCTTTTTGGTTTCTTCAATGTGGTATTGTATTTGCAATGTTTGAGGTGATATCATAACCAAACCTCTCTGGTTTCTTCTTCTCCCTCGAAGACCTTCTAAGTGGTTGATGTGAGCTCTCGGGTCCATATGTAGCATCCTGCATCTTTGCTTTACCTTTGTTCTTCCATAGCTTTAGTCTTTCCAAGTCTTCTAGGTCAATCTCCGAATCACTTTCTTCAATCTGCTTTGGCTCCTTTGGTTGAAGTGATGGAAAATCTTCATCCAAGTCATATGGCAGCTTCACTTTCCTGTCATCATCAAACCATGATTTGTTTTCATCAAAAATTACATCTCTACTCACAGAAAATCCTTTATTGGTTGGATTGTACAATCTATATCCTTTTGGTTTTGATCATAACCAATGAATACACACTTCTCTGCCTTGGGATCCAATTTCCCTCTTACTTGAGAAGGAATGTGAGCATAGGCTAAGCATCCAAAGATTTTACAATGCTCTAGACTAGTCTTCTTCCATTCCACACTTCATATGGAGTGGTTCCATCTAGTGACTTAGATGGAAGTCTATTTATGAGATATGTGGCTGTCGACACAGCCTCTGCCCATAGGTAGTTCGGCAATCCCTTTTCGTTGAGCATGGACCTTGCAGCTTCGACGATAGCTCTATTCCTCCTCTCTGCTACACCATTGAGTTCAGGTGTATACCTTGTAGTGACTTCCCTTTTAATGCCTCTTTCATGCAAGAAGGCATCAAATTCAGAAGAGAAGTATTCTCCTCCACCATCTGATCTGAGTCTTTTCAAAGTCCTACCTGTTTGATTTTCAACAAGAGCAATATACTTCTTAAAGCAATTAAACACTTCATCCTTGTGCTTCATGAAAAACAGAATGGTCCACCTGCTACAATCATCTATGAAAGACACATAATATCTTGAGCCTGATATAGATGGCTCCTTACTTGGACCCCACACATCCGTGTGCACTAGATCCAAAGGATTTTGATACATATATCCTTTCTTATTGAAAGGTTGTCTATGAGCCTTGCCGAGTTGACAAGCTTCACACTTATAAATCATGTGTTGCCTTGTGATATTAGGCAAACCAAGTACACTTTGGTCCCTGCAAATCTGTTTGAGTGTCCTCTCACCAATGTGAGCAAGCCTTTTGTGCCATATCTCCAACTCTGTTAGAGTTTGAGATCCATAGCTAAACAAAGCTATGTTCTTTGTATCTTCCACTTCAAAAGTGAAAAGCCTTCCTGTCTTTTCTCCTTTGGCAATCCTTCGAAAGCCTTGCCTTGGGTCTTCAACATATGCTCCAAATCGATTGAATCTAACCTGCAATCCTTTTTCAACAATCTGTCCAACACTTATTAAATTTTTGGTAATTGTAGGGACATACAAGACTTTGCTTAAGAGGTTCATATTCCCATCTGATGTCTTCACATTACCTATCTTCTCCACTGAGTGCTTTGTGTCATCTCTTGTCTGCACTTCATGCTTGTTATGAGGATCTTCCAAATCAGAAAGTAAAGCCACATTTCTTGCTACATGGTTCGAGCATCCCGAATCAATGTAAAATATGTGATCATCATCCTTACCCTTCTTTGTTGATAGATTCATAATCAATAATGAATCTTCTTGACTTTGGTCCTCTGCATAGTTATTGTAATCTCTTCTTCCTCTATGGCCACTTTGATAGTTGTTGTTGTTGTTGTAATTGTTGTTGTAGTAGTTGTTGTTGTTGTAGCCTCCATTGTACCTACCTCTATTTGATCCATAGCCACCTCTATTGAATCCTCTTCCTCTTGAGTTCCTTGGATTCCTGAAACATTCTTCAGTAGTATGGTTAGATAAGCCACATATGTTGCAAGGTTGAGATGATTGGAATCTCCCCCTGCCTTGCTTTCCACCTCTGCCTCTTCCTCTAGCTCTTCCTCTACCTGCAAAGTTTGCTTGGAAAGAGCTTCCTTCATCTTCATTCTTCCTATTCTTTGACTTGTCCTTGACCTTAGCTTATCAGAATATAAGGCAGAAGTTTGATTACCTCTTGAGGACTCACCACCTTTGCTAATCTTTGCTTCATGAGTGAAGAGTTGGCCCATGAGTGTGTTGAGGTCGGGTACATGCATATCCATGTATAAATCCATGGCTGTTGTGAATGACTCCCACTTGTCGTCTGCTTTGATTCCATTCATGATTTGTCTTATGATTTGCTCCTCTTCAATTACCTCTCCAATGCTTCCAAGTTGGTCGGAAATCTCCTTCATCTTTGTGACATAATCAGTCACATTTTGCTTCGGGCTTTTCTTCATTGTTGTGAACTCCATCCACAATTGGTTCTTCCTTGCTCGAGTGTTGGAAGAGAAGAAAGAAGCAAGTGCATTCCAGGTTTCTCTTGATGTCTTGCATCCCTTGACATGAGGTAAAAGAAAATCAGAGATTGAGTTTAGAATATAGGACCTTGCAAGTGCATCCTTCGAACACCAATTCGAAAGTCCTTCCACTTCTTCATGTGATGGTTGCCCTTTGTTCCTCATGGTTGGCATTGCTTCATCTCCGGATATGAATCCATATAGATTCCTTCTTGAAGGTAAGCCTCCATCCTTAGAGACCATGCCGGGTAGTTGTTTCGATCCAATTTGTCAATTGTTGATGGAAATCCATCTCCCATGTTGCTTGACTATGCTCTGATACCACTGTGAAGAGAGATGGTGGATGCAATCCAAAGATGAGTAGGTGCCGCTACAACCAGCTTCACACCAGCCAACTGAGACTTCAGAGTTGATTAGTAGACCCTTTGAGCTTCCTAAATCCACCAAAATATTAGCCAAGTACTTTGGAACATGTATCCCAAAAGTTTAAGTCAAGACCGACAAGTTGCGAAATGACTAGCTCCCAAAACTTGCTATTTTTGGACATACACCTGCTGGAAAAAATGAACAGTGCTCTCAACCTGGAAGGAATTAGAAACATTCCTTTTGGGCATAGCAAATAGACTTAGCAAGCTTCCTATTCCAAGTTAAAACACTTCAAATGATGGACTGAGCACTGAGGACAAGTTTCATCAAGTTCTGGAACATTCCCACAATTCTCGGGGCTCTGCAGAGATAGAGCAGTAAGCAGTAAAATGCAGATATCTCCAAAAGTATAAATCCAATGACCTTGAAAATGTATAAGTAGAAACTAGACAGTGAGATCTATCCAACGGCATTTAAACACTGAAAAATGTTCAGTAAAACTCGAGATATGACACTTCTGAAGTTACTGCTCTGAGTGAGTATAGCAGAGAACAAAACAGAGAGGTAGATGATAATAAATGTATAGATTCACATATGATTACAACCACATTGGCAAATGAATCTTGCACAATGGGAGTAGAATGATAGAGCTATGGAGGTAAGCTCTTCAATCTCTACAAAATGACATGAAGTGGTCACGTACAAGGCTTGCTAATCGCCTCTTCCTTATGCTCCTTTTATAGCTATTCTTGGAGGGAGTTTTGAATTCGATTCGAATGGCTCCACCTAAAAGTGATCCCCAAAGTTAGGAGAGATTCCCTCAGCTCAAAAATTCGTGATTTTGGTAGTTGGAGCCACGAATTTGCTTTTACATCATGGGATGAGGTAAGCCATCCTTTTACTTTTTTGTTCTTTTTCCATTTACAAGAGATAAAATGTACTCTTTTACAAGAGGTGTTCACATGACTACTCATGTGACTTACAAATGAGGATAATATCAAGCATATCAAGCATGTAGGCTTGGGCAAAAGTGCACCAACAATTTCAGCCTCCAAATAGCTTCTTAAACGCTATTTGTAAAACTAGATTAGATGCTACTGTGTGGATATAGCTCTTAAAAAATCTATATAAGTGAAAGAGCTCTCATTCATAGGGGTTAGTGTGTTTGAGTCTAGAATTGCGTATGACCTTTCTACTCTTATCTTGAACAGTAGAAGAACTTCTTGGAGCACAGTGCCTTTTTGCCTACTTATGAGTGTGTATGCATGCATGCATTTTTGTGCCTATGTGTATGCTTGTCTCTCTCTTGTCGTAGGTGTATGTGCTTCCATCCTACCATGTAATGTCTTCATACCACCAATTGGTTGCACCGTGGATTCGACATTTCTTTATTGTGTTTGCATATGACTATGACGACGTAGAGTAACACACATTAGATCTGCAAAGATTTTTCCATTTTCTTTTCAAGTTTCATCTTTACCCTCTAGATTCTAACTATGGCAAACAAAAGAGTTGAATACTATGAGTTCCAAAGAAAAAGCGCCGTGGAAGGATGGTGTGTTCAGCCCAAGTAGCCTTTCAAGGATTAATGAACTAAAATTAACCCATTTTCCCTTATATAAATACATAGAATAACCTTACAAGCCCTCCATGGAGAGATCCATCTCACTACTTTATAAGAAAATGTATAGTTTTAGGAGTGAACCACCATTTAGGGCATGTCCAATTAGCGATTCCAAGCTTTATCGACTCCCCACCTAGAGATGAAAGATTTATCTATCTCTTCTTGGATCTCTCCCTCATATTGAAATAACATTTCTCTACTTCAACTTCAATAGATGGCCAAATTTTGTAGTTTTTCTAGAAGTGTTTGGATTCAAGTATAATTCGAAGAGATGTAGTAAGCTCTCAAGTTCTCATCTTATTAGAGGTCTTGGCGAGTGTTCAAGTTCATATTGCGTTTTGCGTCCAAAAACAGAAGTAGAAAGGGCCTTTTTTTCACTTGCTCGTGGTCTTATCTTCAGAATTATGTCATCCCGTAAAGGGAAGGCCGTTATTGCCAAAGTAACGACGTCTTGCCCGCGGATCGTCAGAGGATGATGTGCGATCGAAGGAATGTCTGCAGCGCAATCAGCAGCAGCAGCTAGCGCAAAGAAGAAGGGGAACGCGTCCCTCATCACGAATAACAACAACAGCAACAACAAGGACCAGCCGCAGCCACAACAGAGCGGCAGCTGGCGGAAGGATCAGCCTCAAGATGGCTTGCAGGATCATCAACTTTCAAACAATGGCAACTCCACCAGCAGCAAGTCGCCAGCAGAGAACGCCAGTTCCGCCAAATCCTCCAGGGCGACGCCCGCAAAGAACCGCCGGAGGCTTGCTAGAGGTCCACGTAGTGGTGAACAGCCTCCTTCAGCCAGCGGCGCGCCCACTAGCGGCGCTGTAGGCGGTGCGCGCTCCCCGAATCATCAGAACATTCGCACTAATAACAGTGGTGGCTGCGCCGTTGGGCAGCGCGCCCCGGCTTCTGCGTCAACACCTCCCGCGCCTCAGGTCGAAGACCACCGCGTCGTCAGCACCCACTTCCACGACGGCGCTACCCAGGCCATCATGAAGGTTACGATCCTAGCCGCTGGATTTGTTATTGGCGCCCGAGGCATCTCCGCTCGCCTCATTGGGCAAGTGACCGGCGCCGTCGTTCATTCCTGGACAGAACGCTCTAACGGAGGAGGCGGCGGCGGTGGAGGATGCCGCCCACCACAGTTCTCTCAGCTGCCCTCCGGTGCGCCTTTTCCGCATCGAGGGTAAGCGCGGTTCTGTGCAGGCGGCAGTGGCCCTCATCCACGAGGCAGTTGCCAAGTACAACGAGCTCTGCCAATGTAAACGGCGGGGGGGAGTTCGTGCAGAGGGAACACCTCATTGGAGGCGTTGAGTTCTATTATCACCCCCCGCCACGCAAAGCATTGATGCCATCGTCTCCGCCACGCTCATCTCCTCCATCCCCGCCGATCTGCAAGTTGTCAAAGCCGCCCATGTCGTTCAATTCTTCGTTACCCACACGCTCGTCCGCGAGCGCCGGCTACCCTCATGCATGGAAGAACAACGTCGTTGCCGCATCTGCACCCCGTCCTCCTTCTCCGCCCCGTACACAACGACTTCCGTTTCTGAGCCTCCATCTTCAACCTCCCGCTCCGCCTCCCCTTCCAGAGAGCCTCCTGTGTAGCGGAGGGTCATCGTCCTCTTCCTCCCCGTCCCGCCGATCCCACCTGCACACCTCTTCCCAACTTCCGATCCGCGCCCGCTTCTTCTCCGCAAGTGGCGGCAACCAAGATCTTCAAACGCATGTGGCAGAGAAAGCACTAATGGGTTGACCTCCTTAGAGCAGTCCATCGACCGAATCGGCCTCGAGCCCAGCAGCCAGAAGATATCAATGCACAATCAAAATTCAAGAAAACAACTTAGTATGCAGTGTAAAGAGCATCAACCTCCGATACAGCCACGACATGGAGGGGCCGTCCGTTCAGCAGCAAACTATGCAACAATATTGCAGTCTGTTCAGCGTCTTTGGAAACGGGGGCCTCCCACTTCCCATAGCGCAAGTGGCCCATAACCTCCATGCAGCAGAAGGATTCGCATTCTTCACCACAAAATGAGCGGCTCGCCACAGCAGCTCCAGGCAGCGAGCAACGCGTTCGAGTTCACGGCATGGCGATTTTCTGAGAGAGTCCCTCCCCCTGCCACCATTTGCAGCAGCCACGTCGGGCAGGGGGTGATGCATTTCTCTCCGCCCATAGGCCGTCGCTGCCACCTTCGGCAGCAACCCGAGTATTGTCCTTTTTGGGCAGCCCAAATTGCTCCAGAGCTGCCCCGTGATGCCATTGCAGCAGCAATTCTATTCCTCAGTATCTCTCCCCTCAAGTTCTCCAACCACGCCTCTTCCTGCACCACCTGGTCCTCCGACCTCACAGCTTCTTAACCCCATATCCGCTGTCGCTCCCGACCTTATTCAGTGGCCTCCCCTTATTCGGTCATCTGCAGCCAACCTTCACGAGCCCAGGAAACCATGACAACAAACCCACATCAGGTCATTGGGCTTTACTCTCTTGGAAAGTAACAGACCCATCTTCATCTTAATCTTCTGAATTTGTAAGGCCATATCAAGGTACATTGAACCCAAGCGAATTGCAGTGATTGTGGTACACATTATTTTGTACGTATTACTAGTCCCTGTAGCAACATAAAACCGCAGGCAGGAAGTAGGATGTGGTCCTTTGCCTCCAATCATAAGTAGAAACGACTATTTGTTCTTGGAAATCCCCGGCCAATGCCAGTTTGCAGATGTAGTGAAATTGACTGTTATTTTTCTGTCAAAAAATTGGTATAATATAGACCCTCCGGCCTCCTATCAAATGACAAGTCCAATTCCATAAACTCTCTCTCTCTCTCTCTCTCTCTCTCTCTGTCTCTCTCTCTCCTCTCTCTCTCTCTCTCTCTCTCTCTCTCTCACACACACACAACAACGAAATTCTAATTACGTTAATTTATGGTCCAAGCGTGGGGGATTCTCCACTCGAGATGAGGAGCTCGGGATTCTCATATTACACATTAATTGTTCTCTCTCAGGCAGCTCGATGTTAACACTCACTCTTGCTATAGGTTATACAAATTATTGATAGAACAGATACAATTTTTTTGGAAGTTCGGCAGTCGAATTATTTTTATGATAAAACCTTTAGATGTGAGAGAGCTTCACCGACATATACATGAACTTTTCAAAGTGATTCGACTCCAAAAGGTATCATAGACTTGAAAGATTTGAGACGAGAAGAAGGTGAATCATCTACATTAAGAGGATGGAGGCTACAAAAAACTATGCAAAGAGGAATATCACAAAAGTCAACCAAAACATCCTCAAGGGAAAGAAAAGCTCCACGAAGTTATATGATGAATTATATGATCACAGAAAATATTCTTACATATTGGCCAAGGTACATGAAGAAATGGACCATTATCATATGAAGAAAAAAGTAGAAATCACAAATGGAAGAAGCTTATGGAAGAAGAGTTGGAAGCTCTTTATGACAAGAAATTTGGAAGAGCCAAGAAGAGAAGATATGAAAGTTATTGACAATAAATTGATTTATAGAATTGTAGAGCTTCACTTTCTTTTTCCCCTAGATTCAAGGGTTAATTGTAGTTGTTGTACTTGCAAGTAGTACTTATCTGCTGCAAGATATGCAAGACACTAAATTTTGTACTTTTGGATACTTTGTACTAGAAAAGGTACTTGATGGGTACTTCGTATTTGTACATGAAAGCAAAGGCTAGCAAAATCAGACGCAATATGTAAAAGAAAGACGCCCACAAAATTTTGATGTATTGCCTCTTCTCTCTATTTCTTCCTCAATGAACAAGTGTATGTGTCTCTCCCTCTCATCCCATTGTACTTCGTCTTCTTCCAAGTGGCATGATGTGAACTTTTCACCCTCTCCCTTCCCTCTTTCCACATGACATGTCGATATACATCTATCCTCCTTGCACACCCTAATGCTTCACAAATTGCATCTCCCATATGATCTCCAAACACTAATGTATATTACTCTCAAACCATTCTCTTCATAGATGCAGACAAATCCCCCCACTCTCTTCAACTCCCCATTCAACCGAATGGAATTTCGATCCATCATATGTGATTCCATTGCACCAAAATTCCATTCCACTATATAGAGTT
>MU264728.1:12500-20986 GCA_020310875.1 Ceratopteris richardii
TCTCTCTCTCTCTCTCTCTCTCTCTCTCTCTCTCTCTCTCTCTCTCTCTCTCTCTCTCTCTCTCTCTCTCTCTCTCTCTCTCTCTCTCTCTCTCTCTCTCTCTCTCTCTCTCTTCTCTCTCTCTCTCTCTCTCTCTCTCTCTCTCTCTTCTCTCTGCTCTCTCTCTCTCTCTCTCTCTCTCTCTCACACACACACATTCATGAGGAACACTATTTTCCTGTTGGAAATTTTAAAAACATAAAGAACGAGTTTGGTAAAAAAAAATCAAAGATGGGCTTTGTATCAATTAGATATTGAGAATTATTCTTTGAATGTAGATCTTGAAGAAGAGGTATATATGGAGCAACCGTAAGGGTTTGATCATACGAAATCCACATATGTTAACAAAATAATCATTTTTTTATGGTATAAAGCATGCACCTCAAGCACGGAATTATAGGTTGGTCAAGTATATGGAAAAACAAGGATTCAATGTGTACAAGGCTAATCCATCTATCTATGTAAAGGTAGATATTATTCTAATCATTGAGATCAAAAGTCAAATATTTCAATGAAGATTTAGCTAAATATTTTAAAATCTAATATTTGAGTGATAGTAAATATTACCTTGGAATTGATGTGATTTATGGACTTAAAAGAATCTACATACTCCAAAGGAATTATATTCCAAATTTACTTCAGAAGCATGGAATGGAAAAATCCAAACCCATAGATAATCCAATATCATATGTAGTATGGAAAATGGAACTTTTCTTGAAAAGTATGTCGAGCATGTATCTCAAACAATTCTCTAATTTATGCTATGTATACAAGGTTAAATACTTTATATTATATTGGAGTTATTTTTCAATTCATAAATTACCAAGAGACGTATATATGCAAGCTCAAAGAGATTTCTTAGATATTCCAAGGTCACACTCAATGAATTGTTGTTCTTTTCTTATTATCAATATATGGACTTAAAGGTGTTTGGTGATGTTGGTTGTCATGGAGCAAGAATGTAGTAGAAGTATGAATGGTTTGTCCTTTTTGGAAGTAACAAATTGGCTTCATGGATTTCAACAGAAATATTGTCAATCATACTTTCGAGTATAGAAGTGCAAAACCACATGTGGATCAAATGGTTTCTCAATATTTATGATGATATGAAGTTAAGCACAAGGATATCCTTGGTTCTTGGACAAAACATAAGTCTGATACATCTTTCACTAATTCTAATATTTCATGCTAGAATCAAACACATCAAACTTCATCATTGCTATGTGAGAGAGAAGGTGATAAATAAAGATGTTTAGGTCGACTACATTAATACAAAAGATTTCTTATCCAAAATGATGACTAAACCATTGATTGGGTGGAAATTGAAGACTCTTTCATCTAGAATTTAGAAGAAGACGCTTAAAGCTTGAGTTGGGTTTTTTATTAATTTGTCAAGATCATGTAGCTTCAATTTTTATATCTCTTTTTCATGCAAAAATTAATGTGACGGTTAATTGATTGCATCAATTGAATAGTTCTTTTAGGAAAATAACGTGTTGCATGTGTAGAATCACACTTTATTCACATAAGCTTTCTTTACGAGAAATAATGGATAATTTTTTATATATAAAATCTTATGTTTACATAACTTATGCACAATTTTTTCTCCTTTCATATTTCACCTATATAAAATCAGGCACAATTGTTTGAAATTATCATAGTCGATTATATTTTATATGATCATCTGGATTTCTCAACGTATATAGAAGGGTCTTTTTGATATAGCTAATGCTTACAGAACTTCTAAGAAGTGGTGCGATTCATGCTACACAAAATAGCTACAATTATTCATTACATGAAATTCCTTGAATTACTCAATTGTGCTTAAAATTAAATTAATATATGATCATACAAGCTTTGTGAAACTAGATAGAGATGAGGTCTAAGTTTTCTTTTAATTAAATTAATTTTCATAGAGTCATTCAACATAAAATGGTTGTTGAAGTGTTGTATTTGGATTACGCAAAAATGATTTTTGTAGGTATTTCACATTGCATAGCTACATTTAATTTTAGTTGTTGGATTATTATGGTAATAATAATTAAACTAATCACTTGATCAATATAATCGATGAATATCAAATTACTCAACTTATTATAGTTTTTATTGAATAAGTAGCATTGTGAATTCTCCATATATATGAATTTCTATGCACCATGAAAATTGGTGTTTCTTTATGATTATTGATCTTCAACCAAACTATTAAGTTCACGATTGATGTTTTATGAGGTATATAGTAGCAATGTTTTTAAGAGTATTATTTTTCAATTCTCTACTACATTGAAGTAATCAAAGTATTCTATAAAGATAAATCCATCAATTTGTATTAGAATATTATTAATGTATCTATCAACAATTCAAGAACGTTGATGGTGATCAATTTGAGTTCCAAGGAAGTCCTATATATGTCCGCTTGTGTATTCACTTTCATTTAAAATTAATAGAACTATTTCTTTGTATGATGTCCTTGAACACATGCACTAGGTCACTATATTATATCCATCATGCATGTAAATGTACATGCCCATGCTTTTTCTGCTTTCATCCATCCGTTAGCCTTAAGAATACACATGAAAGAATGCATCAATTTTCTAATTCCTACCATAGCCATATATACTTATGGCTCACATATTCATGTTATGAATTCAACGTAAGTGTTGTTGATGTATTTGCATTCATTAGTAACAAAAACCTAGAAACTTTGCATATATCTAAATTATAATACTATTTTATATTAATATTGATAGTGATTTATGAGTTTCTGAAGTCCATGAAAACTTAATCAAATATTTAGTCCATCAAATATAGATCACAATTTCAAGGCACAATGACTAAATTGAATCATGGGAGTACTCATATGAAGCATCTAGAGAATTAGGCACAAATTTGCACAACATCTAGCATAGATAACCTCTTTCCATGCATAAAGGCCTATTGTTATCAAATACATTGAGCATTGGGGCAAATTATGCGACATTGGTAGCTTTAAATTTGTTACTTATATGGGTACTAGGCAATGAACTTCTTCAACATGAGGTATAACGGCTATCTCCACAACATCCAATTTCAAAAGGTGGTGTAAAGCCATCAACACATAAAGTCTCGAGGAGAGGTAATGCAACCGTCTCAAGCTAGTTGGCCCTATATATTACCTTCCTTAGACCCAAATACAACTCCCTATGGATTTTCAAGTGAACTACATACTTACATATGGCACATACACTAACACCTTTGTGGCTTATGGGTTGTTCTCACCTACATGAACTCCTAGTGTAACGTGACATCTTCTCAAATTGATTGGTTTTTTTTTTTTGCATAATCAATAGACAAATCAAGTTTTTGTTTGTTTGTGGTTTCAACTAGAATACAAATTTTGGTGTGATTTGAAGCATATACATAAAAATAAAACATTTTATTCCAATTTAAGGTTTTAAGTATTGACAATAATACAACTTTCTTTTTATTTCGAGGTAAGCTTTTTAAATTCATGTATCCATTGATTTTTTGATAAGCCAATATAGGAATGCAACTAAAAAATTTTACACATATGCATGAATGTTTGATAGTAACCACAAGGACCGATGAAGTCCTTAACTTCCTTTATATTGTTAGGACTTGGATGATCAACAATAAATCTAATATTTTTGAGATAAATTGGTATGCCATTTTTTTTATATTATGTGGCCAAAAAAAATATTTTGTCTCACCATGAATTGACATTCCTTATAATGCAGGTGCACTTTATGAACTCAACATTTCTCAATAATTTTGCCAAAAAACTAAGGAATGTGATTTTTTTAGCTATAAACACATGGATATGTTTGAGTCTCTGGTGCATCAAGCATTAGAATTTCAATGGGGAAAATTTTACACATAAGTCATAGACCTTCAAAACTGTAGATATATACTTACCCAAAAACAAAACAAGTGAACCATGCAATTCTTCTTTCATCCACATTTTTATTCAACCATTTTCAAGTATAGAAACTAATCCAATGTGGAAAGCTACTGTACTCAAGGTGAACATGTCAGAGGGATGTTTCAAATATTCTCTATAGAGTTGTACAAAACTTGTTGTTTCAAAGGACTTATAGAGTCACATGATTGGAGAAAATCTTGGACTTGTTTGTGGTGGGCCGAGAAACCAAAGGATATAGTCTCATCCCCTTCTTTCTCTTCCTTAAAATATCTTAGCACTCCACAATAATACCGTGAACAACTAGCACAAAGCAAGAAAGATAAAACTAGAGGTAAGCTATATATGAAAAAGTCAATAACACATCATAAAAGCTTTTGTAAAACTCAAACAAAGAATAGAATAATCTTATGAAAATTTTCAAATCACATAACATGGAGGAATTCATTACTTGGAAGAAAAGTAAATAACAAACATAGAAACAAAGAAAAAGGATGGAAAAGAAGAACAAATTTCAAGATATTTGTGAATACAATTTCAATATTAATGAAATAACTAATGATTTAGAGCATATGTATTATCATGAATTTTTCTTTCTTACATCTTCATTGTTGCTCCTATTATAGATTCTATCCATGACAGGGAACATGCAACCACATGTTTTGAATCTTCAAGGCGTCTTACTTCATGAAAAACAAGGATGAAAACTACCCTTAGATTCAAACAAAAGCTTTCCTATAAACAATTTACAGTTCAAAATAGGATCCACACCAAAATAATTCAAATTCAAAAGCTAAAAGAAGTTGATTTCATATTCTCATTCTTATAAACCTCACCAATACATAAGAGAATGAAAAAAAAAAAGAGAAGGAAAAGAAGAGATTCATCCTTTACCTAATAATATTTCATATGATAAAGGACATACAAAGTCAATATAGTTGACATCAGCAAAGACGAAGATGAATTTTATACATTTTCACACTATTAGAGATCAATGATTTTACAAACACTCAAATTCAAATTAATATAGTGCAATCATCTAGAGTATGTTATATCGATAGTGGCGCTTCCTCACATAATATTAACAAAAATATGGCTACTATCGAATCTTCTCCATCTTCAATAAAAATCTTATTTTCATCAATAATCAATCACATAATGTATTAAGAATTGCTTACGTATCAACTATACTTTTCAAAGTTGGATTGTGCAGTTGGTGCAAGAAATTGCATATTGAATATTTGCTTTTTTCTTGGGAATTGGATATTCAAATAACGAAGAAGATTCTAGTAAATTCTAGACCAATAAGATTGTCTCTTAACAAGAACATAATTCATATTCATCTCCGGTTTCCCATGTATCATGATATTTATACATGACCTAGTATCTTTTATCTCATTCTTTATGAGCACATTCCATAACTACTCAAATTGATTCATTTCTTAACATCTACAAAGGTTCTAACTTTATGAAAATCCATGCTGCAAGATCCCTTTATGCTATAGTTTCCCATATAACACAATATGTAGGAATGTACCTACATTTTCTTTGGTGAAAGCAAGTCTAATGATTTGAGTAAAATTGAGTCCATTGAGCATAGATATAGAACATAATCAACAGCTCCCTCATGGATCATACCCCTCTAATACCAACAATTACATCTTATTTGGCTTGATGACACTGACTTCATTCCAAATTCACTCAAGGGATGTGAGATGATTGATTAGGGGTGCACTTCCCAACTATGCGACCACCTCCTATGTCTCAATCCTCTATATTATGGAGCATATACAATATACATGTCCCATAAGTACTTAATCGACACCTACTGTATGTAAACTACAACATACTACATCATCTAAGTTAGAACAATTTTCAACAAAAATGTACAATAAAAAAATATTTATCATAAAGTTAAATTTATGTTTTTAACTTTTGAGATATATTATAATTAATTGGAATGTTAGACTTTCATTATGTCTAGATGGTTTTTTTTTTTTTTTTACATATCACCGTTCAATTTCTCATCAAGTCTTGTTAGCTTCTTATGTAAAATATTATATCCATAATATAGCAAATAGAATAACTTGAGTAACTACTCTTTGTAATATAATCAAGACACTTTAGTGAAGAAACTTGAATCTCTTCTTTCACTTTCATCATCATGATGTGCTATCTTGGGGTGAAGAAAGATTTCGGGAGTGCTTCAATTGAAATTCTTGATAATTATAGGCAAAGTTGTGATCTTAAAATTTCTCAGGCATTCTTCCATAAGCATACATGTTTGCATGTATACGCGCATACATAGATACACACATACATACATGCATGCATAAATACTAAATGCATGCATACTTATGTATCTATGCATGCAATACATGCATATATTTCATACATATACATACATACATGCAATTATCAACGCATACATGATTATGTATAGATGTAAATGTAGTTTTGTATTTGTGCATATCTATGTTAATAGATGTGCATGAGTGTGTATTTGTGTGTGTTTGTGTGTGTATGTGTGTGTGTGTGGATGTGTCTATTTCTATGTCTATATACATGTGAAGATGAACTTGTGCATGTATATACATATGAATATTTACATGCATATGAGGATGCATGTTAGTTTGTGTATGCTCTACACATGTGTGCATATATGCATGTAGTACATGTGTGTATGTAATGCATGCATGTATATGCATTTGTATATGTGCATGTATGTATGTATTGTGTGTGTGTATGTGTATGTATGTATGTATGTATGTATGTATGTATGTATGTATGTATGTATGTATGTATGTATGATGCATGTATGATGCATGTATGATGCATGTATGATGCATGTATGTATGTATGTATATGTATGCATGCATGCATGCATGTATGTATGTATGTATGTATGTATGTATGAATGTATGCATGTATGTATGCATGAATGAATGTGTATGCATGTATGTGTGTATGCATGAGTATGTGCGTATGTACATACATATGTATGTATGTATGTATGTATGTATGTATGTATGTATGTATGTATGTATGTATGTATGTATGTATGTATGTAAATGTACATATGTACGTACGTACGTACGTATGTATGTATGTATGTATGTACGTACGTATGTATGTATGTATGTATGTATGTATGTATGTATGTATGTATGTATTATGTACATATGCATGTATGCACGTATGTATGTATGTATGTATGTATGTATGTATGTGTATAATACATATGTGTGTATGTATGTATCTATGTACATATTGTATGTATGTATGTATGTATGTATGTATGTATGTATGTATGCATGCATGCAAAAAAGTGTGTCTGTGTGTACGTACGTATACATGCATTTTATGCTTCATTTAAAACTGCATTAACAATCATGTCGACCATATTCACGATGTCCAAAAGGGCCAAGTGCACTATCTTGTGGGCATTTTTGTATTGTCAAAGTACCATACAACTACATGGATATATCCTCAAGGAAACCTTGCATGTATGAATTTAAAAACATTGTTAATGTGAATGCATGAATAGATGTATCCATGCATAGATATGGGTGGGTGGGTGGGTGGGTGTGTGTGTGTGTGTGTGTTTGCGTATGTGTGTGTGTGTGTGTGTGTGTGTGTGTGTGCACTCACTCGCATACACACACACATCAGAATCTTGTGCGATTGGGAAGCCCTTCATTATTACCTTAGAAGACTTAAGGTCATTTCAAACACTCATTGAAAAACAAAGTGCTCTTATGAAGATGCTTATATAATGTTTTCGGATACAAGTACTTTAGTGATATCTTCTCATACTGCTATAACATGTGATCATTGGCTCAGACTCTGAGAGGTGGCTTTGCATCTACCTTGCTTGTGTCAACACAAGGCTTCTTTATGGTTGTTGCCAACAAGAAAATTGCAGTTTTCTGAAAAAGACGAACTATGATCTTTAGAATATTGTCATCAGCATCATAGCATGAACACATGCTTTAATTTTTCCTACTAGTTACTCTATGGACCATGAAAATACCCAAATTATTGATTGTTTAACAAAACAACCTAATTATCATATCTTCGTAGCTTCACAATTTCATTCTGTTATTAGTTTCGATCTATTTTAATGCTCTTATTCTGTGGGTGACCATACACAAAAGAACTATGATGAACTGTCTTGCAAATCGCCTTTATTTTTTCAGTTTTCAGTATGAGCAAATCCAGCACTGTTTCCTTCTTTACAAAGAACCACTCGGACAAAAAGATTTTTTTTCTTATCTTTTATTTTTGGGCGCCAGAAAACAGGAAGGGGAGAGGCAGGAGGATTGGGGGGGGGGGGGGGGGGGGGGGGGGGGGGGGGGGGGGGGGGGGGGGGGGGGGGGGGGGGGGGGGGGGGGGGGGGGGGGGGGGGGGGGGGGGGGGGGGGGGGGGGGGGGGGGGGGGGGGGGGGGGGGGGGGGGGGGGGGGGGGGGGGGGGGGGGGGGGGGGGGGGGGGGGGGGGGGGGGGGGGGGGGGGGGGGGGGGGGGGGGGGGG
>MU264729.1:0-7500 GCA_020310875.1 Ceratopteris richardii
ACACATACACATACACATACACACACACACACACAAAACAAAAAATAATAAATAAATAATAAAAATAAAATAAAAAATAAATAAAAAAAATAAATAATAATTAAATAATAAAAAAATAATAATAATTAAAAAAGAAAACAATTAAAATAAAAATATAAAATATAAAATATATAAAAAATAGAATTTAAAATAAAAGAAAATAAATAAAAAATTTCATAAATAAATAAATAAATAATGATTAATATATATAAATATGTATATAAGCAAATTAAACAAAAACAAAACGAAATAAAATGTGCATCGTCAACTTCTATGTCTGTCCTAAACAAGAAGTATCAGAATTAAACTTTATCATGCATAGCTTGGACAAATAGCTATGACATCTCTACTCACGTCATCAGTGCCCTAGAGTAGGCAGACTTTAATAAAGAGTCTTTCTAAATCAAGATCTCTAGCAAAGTCAACGAACTGAGTTTCTATCACTTCCGGAAGTGAAGGGCAAACTCAGCCATGATAAAGTCTTACACAAAGAACAAACAAATGATAAGAAGAAAGGAATTAGAATTATAAAAATTAAAATTAAAATTAATAAATATATAGATAAATAAATAAATAAATATATGAATAATAAATAAATAAAAATTTTAAAATAATTTTAAAAATATATATATTAAAAATAATAATAATGAATATAAAGAAATAGCTAAAAGAAAAATAAAAGTAATATAATAATAATAATAATAAAAAACATAAAAGAACAAAAGACTAGAAAGAAGCTATAAATAGAGAGTGAAAAAGAAGGAGGGGGAGGGGGGGGGGGAAGGAACCACAAAATACCTTATCATTAACCCAAATAGTGTTCCCCTTTTCTATTGAATTTACTAATGATTAATTTGACACATGAAAAGAAGAAGAACCAAATGAACTTGTTACGAAGTAAGAAAGTCCTTACCTTCTTTGAAACTTTCTTGAATAAATACCCTTTTTGGACAAGCAAAGAAATTAGTTGACAACATTGAATTACAAATGAAGATAAGCTTGAACATAGACGAGAAAATCTATCAACAATTGAGAGCAAACAACTCCGTACTTTGCTAAATGAGAAATATTTGAATCAATATGAGGCATACGTATCATGTTAATGCTAGCAAATTCCGTTCTAATCTTTTATCATAAATGTCTACTTCCAAACCAAAAGGAGACTGAAATATTTTTAGATCTAGAAAAGCACAAGAATCACCATGTGAAGTACAATTCAGCTCACAAAAATTTTTGGGATAAATACCACCACCAAAAGCATCATTGTCTAAATACATAAAATCTTGAAAAGAACTAAAATCAGGAACAAACAGATCATCTACAAAGCGTCTAATATTAGAAAGTTTGTGTATAATGATAGGACAGGTATTAGCTAAAACAGCCTTTCCATAAATTCAAATTCATAAGTAAAAGATAAAAATTCGCAAGAAAGACAGCACAGTTTGTACCCATAGGAATTCCAATCATGTTTGAATAAAGTATCACCAACTGAAATATACAAGTTTTCTAAAAGAAACTCTAACCAAAGAAGAATGTCGGTTTCATATCTATTATTCTAGTGTAACGTTTCTTTTTACTATCTATATCTACAGACTTGGATTTCAACCATAAATAATCAAAATGTAATGCAGATTTTTCTACCAAAAGAGCCTTACATCTATCTTTGGTGAATTTAAAAGAGAGAACTTTCTTAACTAAAGAAGAAATTCTATGTTTTAAATCATTCAAATCTAACTTTGTATACAAAGTGGTGAAGTCAAAAGTTTGAAGCCCCAAAGGAACAGATTTTTCTTCTATAGTTCTTGAAGAGTTGAGAGACTTTATTACAGGAACAACACCTAGAGAATAATCTAATATCCAACTAGAGGAAGTTGGCACATCTGCATCTTTGAGTAATTCCTTCCAAATATCATGAATAGTAGGTAAAATGGCTTTAAAACAATTGCTTAACCATTTGGAAACATCCGTGAGAGAAGTATTACAAGATGCAGCTATAAATCTCGGTTTGATGGGGTTCTTATGGAATTTCCAAAACTGTATATAAAAAAGGTAAATTTTGATACAATTTGAAACCATAAGATTTACAAAAATCTTGATGACTTGAAATAACTTCTCCACAAGAAACATTGCAAAATTGATATGTAGAGGACTGAGTTTCTTTCATAAGACACTCTACATAAAACTTTTTACAAGTAAAAACAAAATTATTTGGACATTTATCCACATAAGAAATCACAAAGTTTCTATGAAAATATTTTAGTGAGGTCAAATCACTTACAGATAAGCTATCTAATGAAGGGGAATTCCTCCCTAAAGCTATTTTCTTCATTACTATTGATTTCCAATGTGTAAAAATTCCACGAATACCTAAAGATTCTTCAAATTTTAGAATGAAATTATCAATGCCCTTTTCTATATCTTTAAGGATGCAAGCATCCTTAGAGGTATGAAGTCTATATTTTGTTCCTCTAGAAAAAAGTTCTTTCAAGCTACTAGTAGGAAGAATAGAACAATCGGCAGAAACTATATGACCCAGATCCTTGTTTACGAAAGAGGAAAAGGAACCATTATTGCAACAACAAGATCTTCTAGAAATCGACAATCTATCTTGCTCTCTCATATTTCTTCCAATATCATTGTAATTGAAAGCTTTTGACCCAAAGTTTTCAAATATTTGTATGTAACCAAAGGATGGACCCAAAGCTTTTCTAACATAAGAAGGAAGAGATTCTATCACTTCTTTTGATTTCAAAATAGAGTTCAAACCAACTTTATCCATTTCTGGAGAAGTAAAGATAGTAATTAGTAAAACTCTTCTTGAAATCAAAGGATTATGAGAAACAGAAGAGGATTTAGAAATTTGGATATGAGAATTCGAAGTTGAAAAACTATGGGATTTTCTAAGACTCAAATCCTCATGAGAGAAATTTTCCAAGATATATAGAAGTTTAAAGAGGACTCTTTTGTTATACTTTCAAAGATTTTGAAAGAAAAAGATCCCTCTTGCATAATTCTATCCAACAAAATTAATCTTCTTTTAAAATCACTAAACTTAAGAGATTGATCAGCCAAAGAGCTAAACAAATGTTCATTAGAAGATGATGATGGGAAATCCTCATGAGAAGAGTCTAATCTATAGCAAGAACTAAGGGACCTATTGGGAGAGGAAATAGAAACATTAATATTACGATGTGGAACCCAAATTTCTGTATGTTGAGAAGATTGGACAGTTGAGGGAAAGTTTTTGGGTATCTACGCCATAACATAGGAGTTTTCTTATTGATAGATTTACTCTTACGAAGGCTAGATTTTCCTTCTAAATTGAAGCCTTTAGGAAAGAAGGTATGTAAAGTTCGCATCCAAAATAACTCCCTAGGCAAAGCTGCTTTGTAAAACTCTTTAGAGTTTCTAAAATTACCTTCTATGTGTTCAAATAGGAAAACAACGAAACGATTCAAAACCGTATTTTGCTATGGATGCATAAAGAGGTTTTACTTTTTCAATTAAAATTCTTTTGGAATGAATTTTCCTAGCTTCTCTAACATGCTCTTGAAAAACGAATGAATGCAGTCCTAAAAGTTTGACCAACATATAAAAATGAACTATCGTAAATATTATAGACCACATAAATGACTTGTGAACAATGAATTGGACTTAAAGGATTATCTTCATGCAAATGCTTTTTTCTTAAACGCCTTAAACGAAGAAGAGCTTTTATTGAATTAATATTGTAATGAGTATTAACTAAGGCCGTTTTGAAAGAAGAACCAATGAATATGACCATTATCTAAGCAATGCAAAGAATTTAAATTAGATCTAGCTAAGAATTTGAACCTTTCTCTTCCACTACTATAAACACGATAAGGAACAAGATTTGAAGAAGAGGTTGAAGCACGTACCTGGTCGAAATTGGAACTCGAAGTCGCTGAATAAGTATTATGAGAAATGTGTATAGTCAGGTCAAAAAATCAGATCAACGCCCGCCTGTAGGCCAAAGATCCTAGGTTAGAGAAAGTGCTAACCACACTCCCCATTTGTGTAGCAGGGCTGCTGCTAAGCAGTGGGGCCCTTAAATAAGGCTTCTTGTTACACTTTAGAGATCATCGACGAAACGTGCAATCAGTGCCCGTGATCCTTTGCTAGAATCATTACTTAACTTCCTCTGCCACAAGAAATTGTTCATGAAACTACACAAAGAACCCTTGGTCAAAAAGACCCACTTTTTTTTTTTTTAATAATTAAATAAATGAATCAAAAATAAAAAATAAATAAAGCAAACCTAACAAATAAAAGGGGGAAAAAAAAAAAAAAAGGAAAAGAGAGAGAGAGAGAAAGCGAACTTAAGAACAAAAATAATCAAATAATAAAATACCTCACAACAACATGCATGTAAACACAACACTCATAGAAAACACACAATCCAAAAAGTACAAAAAGATATAAACAAAATAAAAGATTCCTAAATTAAGAAAAAATAAACCAAATTAAAATAAAAAATTATAATAATATAAAACTAAATTTATTTAAATATATATATATAAATATATATATATATACATATATATATATATATATATATATATATATATATATATATATATATATATATATAGATATATATATATACATACATACATACATACATATATATACTAATGATTATAATTATTGATAATAAATAAATTATAAAAATTAAATTTTATAAATACATATAAATATATATAAAATTATTATTATTGAAAAAAATAAATAAATAAATAAAATTAAAAATAGATAAATAAATAAAAAATAAAATACAAAATAAAAATAAACCCACACATACATTCATGCACACACTCAAATACATACATACACATACACACCCATGACCGCACGTACACAAACGGACATTCTCACAATCACAAACTCAGACACCCAAACATTTAAGTATGAAGAGATTAGCTGTCGGGATATGCACACCCTAAAAAGATATTTCCAATAAGAACAAACAGCTGGTGCACAACTCGGACGAAAATCAAAAGATTTG
This sequence comes from Ceratopteris richardii, assembly GCA_020310875.1. Lineage (NCBI taxonomy): Eukaryota > Viridiplantae > Streptophyta > Polypodiopsida > Polypodiales > Pteridaceae > Ceratopteris > Ceratopteris richardii. The sequence continues at coordinate 5,066 of MU264729.1, forward strand.
CATGTCCGCTATGTGACTTTGATATATACCTTCATAAGTTCAGAGATATCCAAACTTACGAACTCAAGATAGAGAACACAAATACATACACATTGGAAAAAATAACAAACAAAAGCAAGAGACTTAAGACCAATATAAGACATGAAAGTTACAACCAAGAAAGAAAAAAACCAAGAAAGAAACCATACAAAAAGAGATGCACACACACTCACATGAACACGAACACATACACACACACACACAAAACAAAAAATAATAAATAAATAATAAAAATAAAATAAAAAATAAAAAATAAAAAAATAATAAATAATTAAATAATAAAAAATAATATAAATTAAAAAAGAAACAAATTAAAATAAAAATATAAAATATAAAATATATAAAAATAGAATTTAAAATAAAAGAAAATAAATAAAAAAATAATTCCATAAATAAATAAATAAATAATGATTATATATATATAAATATATGTATATAAGCAAATTAAACAAAAACAAAACGAAATAAAATGTGCATCGTCAACTTCTATGTCTGTCCTAAACAAGAAGTATCAGAATTAAACTTTATCATGCATAGCTTGGACAAATAGCTATGACATCTCTACTCACGTCATCAGTGCCCTAGAGTAGGTGCAGACTTTAATAAAGAGTCTTTCTAAATCAAGATCTCTAGCAAAGTCAACGAACTGAGTTTCTGTCACTTCCGGAAGTGAAGGGCAAACTCAGCCATGATAAAGTCTTGCACAAAGAACAAACAAATGATAAGAAGAAAGGAATTAGAATTATAAAAATTAAAATTAAAATTAATAAATATATAGATAAATAAATAAATAAATATATGAATAATAAATAAATAAAAATTTTAAAATAATTTTAAAAATATATATATATTAAAAATAATAATAATGAATATAAAGAAATAGCTAAAAGAAAAATAAAAGTAATAATAATAATAATAATAAAAAACATAAAAGAACAAAAGACTAGAAAGAAGCTATAAATAGAGAGTGAAAAAGAAGGAGGGGGAGGGGGGGGGGGGGGGGGAAGGAACCACAAAATACCTTATCATTAACCCAAATAGTGTTCCCCCTTTTCTATTGAATTTACTAATGATTAATTTGAACACATGAAAAGAAGAAGAACCATAAATGAACTTGTTACGAAGTAAGAAAGTCCTTACCTTCTTTGAAACTTTCTTGAATAAATACCCTTTTTGGACAAGCAAAGAAATTAGTTGACAACATTGAATTACAAATGAAGACAAGCTTGAACATAGACGAGAAAATCTAAACATTTGAGAGCAAACAACGCCGTACTTTGCTAAATGAGAAATATTTGAATCAATATGAGGCATACGTATCATGTTAATGCTAGCAAATTCTGGTTCTAATCTTTTATCATAAATGTCTACTTCAAACCAAAAGGAGACTGAAATATTTTTAGATCTAGAAAAGCACAAGAATCACCATGTGAAGTACAATTCAGCTCACAAAAATTTTTGGGATAAATACCACCACCAAAAGCATCATTGTCTAAATACATAAAATCTTGAAAAGAACTAAAATCAGGAACAAACAGATCATCTACAAAGCGTCTAATATTAGAAAGTTTGTGTATAATGATAGGACAGGTATTAGCTAAAACAAGCCTTTACATAAATTCAATTCATAAGTAAAAAGATAAAAATTCGCAAGAAAGACAGCACAGTTTGTACCCATAGGTATTCCAATACATTGTTTGAATAAAGTATCACCAACTGAAATATACAAGTTTTCTAAAAGAAACTCTAACCAAAGAAGAATGTCGGTTTCATCTACTATTCTAGTGTAAAGTTTCTTTTTACTATCTATATCTACAGACTTGGATTTCAACCACAAAATAATCAAAATGTAATGCAGATTTTTCTACCAAAAGAGCCTTACATCTATCTTTGGTGAATTTAAAAGAGAAAACTTTCCTAACTAAAGAAGAAATTCTATGTTTTAAATCATTCAAATCTAACTTTGTATACAAAGTGGTGAAGTCAAAAGTTTGAAGCCCCAAAGGAATAGATTTTTCTTCTATAGTTCTTGAAGAGTTGAGAGACTTTATTACAGGAACAACACCTAGAGAATTATCTAATATCCAACTAGAGGAAGTTGGCAGATCTACATCTTTGAGTAATTCCTTCCAAATATCATGAATAGTAGGTGAAATGGCTTTAAAACAATTGCTTAACCATTTGGAACATCCGTGAGAGAAGTATTACAAGATGCAGCTATAAATCTCGGTTTGATGGGGTTCTTATGGAATTTCCAAACTGTATATAAAAAAGGTAAATTTTGATACAATTTGAAACCATAAGATTTACAAAAATCTTGATGACTTGAAATAACTTCTCCAGAAGAATCATTGCAAAATTGATATGTAGAGGACTGAGTTTCTTTCATAAGACAC
>MU264729.1:15000-20949 GCA_020310875.1 Ceratopteris richardii
GGCGGCATATGAGAGACAAGTGTAGATGCTTCAACCCACGCATCACACATGAGCGAGTACCCAGAAGACTATTACTCGATTCTTTCAGCGCGTTGAGCCACATGAGACAGACCCACCTCCCAGAGGCATAGGACTCACTCTCAAGCAAGAAGCGGCATAGAGAGTGCGACGCCGACCACATATGTTTGGGTACCAACGACCACGACTGCACCAGGAGGATATCTCATCCATCATGATAGCCCATGACCACCACATGGAGGAGAGGCGCACGCAGTGTTGCATACGCAACGCGTTGCGAACGTTCGCAACTTTCGCAACGCAACTCCACGTTGCGTACACGTTCGCAACGCGTTGCTAATCTTTCAAAAAAAAATATTTTCCAAAAGTTCAAAAATGGTCCACAAGGGTTTTTTAAGTCTTAACCCTTACAACTTATGAACAAAAAAGTTGTTGATTAAGGAAGAGAGACCAATACCTCAAGGTGGAAAAGAAAAGTGCATATATATATATATATATATATATATATATATATATATATATATATATATATATATATATATATATATATATATATATATATATATATATATATATATATATATATATATATATATATATATATGTGTGGTTATGTAATATGTATGTATGTATGTACTAACTATATGTGTAATCTATGATGTATATTCCTATTTTTGTATGTTTACCCATTTTTGTATGTTTACCCAAAGATATGTTTATTTACTTAGCTATGTATGTATGTACGTATGTATGTATCTATATATGCATATATGTATGTATGATGTCATTCCTAAAATCTATTACTCTATGTTTACTGAAAGGCATGTGTATTAACTTATGTATGTATCTAATATACATGTTTCTATTTTTGTAGTATGTATGTATGCATGTGTATCATGTATGTATACATCTATGTGTTGTGTATAAATGTAATATGTATATACTATGTGTATATATACATAAAAATGTGTGTATTACATTACACGTATGTATGTAGTATATATTTATTGTTATGTATGTAATATAATATAATCCATGTGTGTGTGTGTATATATATACACACACATATACATATAAAAAAAATCTAAAATAAAAATTGATTTGTACGCAACTTCATCGCAACTTGGGGTTCGCAACTTGAACCCGTTGCTAACGCGTTAGCAACCCGTTGCCTACGACGTTGCCATCCCGTTGCTAACCACTATGGGCGCACGACCACCACTTGAGCTGCCTTCTTTCAAGTGGTACTCAAACCGCCATCAATGCACCACATACTCCACCCACCTCCACCCATTATCCACAGTTAGGGTATTACACATTCACTCCCCCAAGGGTGCCCCCATACGTGAACCATACGGCAAACGCATATGGGTACGGAAGTATGAAAAAAGTATGGAATCTTCTCAAAAATATCATACGTGATATCATACGTCTAGCACAAAAAATATTGAAAATTTGAAGTATTATGTACACAATAATATAATATTAAAGGTCACAATTTTTTTTGGCTACTATAGCTTAGGGTGTAGTACATATGTATGTGTATAATGGAGGAGAGCATATAAGAGTGAATTCACATAAAAACAATATGAAATTGGTATGGATTTATCCTCAACAAGAATAAATGAGAGAAGAGAAAAATTTGAGGTATGACAAATTCCATACTCCAACCATATGCATACGTTCTCATCCGTGCAGTATTCTTTCCATGCGCGTCCGAAAATAACTATGGTATGAGATATACAATTGTATTTCATTTCCATTCATTTTAAAAACTTTGAAGCTACTTTATATAAGTTAGTGGAAAATGTTTTGATTATAATCATCATTTATGTTGATGGTATGATCATGACATGTCCTAAAGATTCATATCTATAATTTTTAAAGTCAAAACTTTCTCTACATTATTATCTTGGCATTGAATTCATTCACAAGGATAATATATATTTGTGGCATCATAGAAGTACATTGAGAAATTTTTAGAAAAGTTTGAATTACAACATTCAAAACCTATGCAAACTCTTATGGATGTCAATGTTTCTTTACGAACACAAGAAGATTCAGATCCTTTTGACGTTACATTATATATAGCCTAGCAGTTGGTTGCTTGATTTATCATTGTAGTGCAAATCCTGACATAAATTTGTTGTTTCTCAAGTATCAAACTTCATGCACAAACCTCTTAAAATTCCTAAATCGCCACATTTTACACTTAAGGGATTTGCAGATTCTGATTGGGCACATGATAAAGACTCAAGAAGATATACAAGTGGCTATTGTTTCTTTATTGGAGAATGCTTGATTTCATAGCATTCTAAGAAACAACCTTCAATAGCTACATCTTCACGTGGAGCAAAGTATAGGGCTTCCTTTAAAAGGATACTTGTGGCTATATGGTTACTGAAGATTTCAAGTTATCTTCATGTTTATGTTCACTTACCTATGGAGATATTTTCAAAGAGAGTGTTATTGCTATCGCAAAGAACCGAGTTCATCATGCAAGGACAAAACATATTGAGGTTTACTGTCACTACATACATGAGCATTTAACTAAAGAGCACAATGCAAAGGAATGATATGTACAAAAGGTGATCAAAAATTATTATTGCATATTCTTATAGAACTTAAGACATTGATATACAACACACTACCATTTTACCACATGTTGACCCTCAAAACTCAAAAACCCTAATTATTATATCTCTACAAGCTTTTTAGGTACTTTTCACATTATAACTATGTGGAATCAAAAGCCTCAAAATAAAGCCAAAATTAGAAAATTTGCAAAAAAATAAAAAAGCCATGTAAAGCTTTTTCGTGATTTTTAGGATTTTCTCACTTTTTCCCGAGTGATTTTTGTTGGTTGGTTAATTGCTATATAAACACCACCTTGGGTGCATATGATGCTTATCCAAGTACACTCTAAGCGTTGGAGCTGTTGGGTGAGATCCCTTTGCTAATTCGGAAGCTAAGCTACTCTCTTCTTCTTCACACACATATAGTGTGTGTGCATGCTGATTTTCAGTAAGTTGCTGCATATTTTTGTTCATACTTCAAGTCTTGTTGTCCTACCAAGTTTTCATCCCACTACCTCAAAAGGAGAAATGTAACTCCTTATATCATAGAAGAAGCTATTTTCTGGTTTGCTTGCAGATTTTCACACTTTTCCACGTCATATAGGCTGATTTCTTTATGATTAGCCTATTCTATCTCACAATCCAGCACTAACTCATTATTCTTTAACTCTTAGGCACACGTCTCTCAAGTTTGGTACCTAGATCCTTTCAATATTCAGCCTTTTATGCAATTTCGTACATACACATATTGGATACTTATTTCATCAAGTCACTTTATTTTCAGAGCAGCTATAATGCTACTCGTTCCATTTCTTGTCTACTCAATCTTCTATTGTCTCTCATCTGTCTAATTTGGTTCAAGGTATGTACATGTGCAAGGTTCTAGTGTCGGAAAGATTCTATGACCTGTGTCATTGGGCCTAACCTCACTTCAAACATCTCTTAGATGTTTTTTTATTTTACAGTATGATATACTGCCCTAAATATTTAGGGCTAGTCTCTTTCAAAATGCTTAACTTATTTTTTATTGTATCGAAGTAACAATGTTCAAAATGAAGATGAATAAGTTTCGAAAAAAAGAGTGTCAAGGGAAGCAGCTCATATTTATGGAGGCACCAAAGTATACAATAAGAAATGATTCCTTCTTCTTCATCTTGAGTATCAAACCATAGTCTTGAACATGCTTATTTATTCAATGAAAAGAAGGAACTGCCAAAGCATTTAACGGACACCCAATTTTCTCCCCTCTATAATCATTATAGAGTTTTTACATATCTCTATTAGAATTTTGTTAAGCACTAAAAAAATAGTAATAATGTAAACAAGTGCTTAACAAGTAGAATATGCTCTTCCTTAACCTTCACAATACATATTGACATTTATGTTCAGAAAAGCGCTATCTTGGATTTGACCTTTTATAGAGGACCTATGAATTGCACTTTTTGCAATTATCCACATTATGAATAAGCTACTTCTGACAAGAAAAATGAGTCTAAGTGAACAAGAGAACGAAAGCCATATTAAGATTTATTTCAATTGCAAACAAACTTTTCATGAAATCCATCATCTATTCTGAGGATTAACTGCATCCAGTAATTATCATGTACTGTATCAAGTGTCCAACTAAGCAGTAAAAAAAAATGAATGAACAACATCTGCTGTGAACATTGCCCATGTGAATTTCATTTGATTAGTACCTAACCTGTAGATGAGGCTATCTGAGTCCGAACTGTCAATCATTAAAATTCAGGGTCAATTGGCAATCTCATTGCAATAATATGATGCCTAGACTCCTAGACTTTTGGCAATCAAAAGCGAGATAATCGTTTCATTGGAAGTAAAGTGCAAGACGTGCAAAATCAAGATGTGATAGAGGACACACTGGTAAACAACGCCTAACAGTTTACACAAAGAGCTTGCGAACAGCACATACATATGAAGTTTAAAAACCAAATACCTCTCTTTTCGTTCTTGTAAAATCTTCATCTGAGATTTGTAATGATTCTCAATATGCTGCTTTGCTGCGGCAACCTTCTGTTTGGTTATGTTCGAGAGTATCTCCTCAGAGACCTGAGCCTTGGTGTCCCCGCTGGTGCCTTCCCGTGCGGTATCTGAAACCTGAGCATCCTTCTTTTTTCCAGATACTCCCTTAGATTTCAGCTGAAACCTTTGAAACCAGCTTCTTGTCTCTTCCATCAACTTCGGCGTATGGGAAATTACGCCCGAACAGTATACCTAAAACAACTTACGATATCTGGAGTGTAGTACGCAGAAGGCCAATTCAAACCCATCAGGGATGCTAATACAGAATCATAGTCTGAACAATTGGAAGATCCAGAATTCACTTCATTTTGAGCTCTATAAGGCAGGCCCTTCTTCGTCTGTGATTGCGGACGCTATCATAGATTGTGTCGTTCCAAGTTGCGAAGACCGTCGAACTGGGCAGGTCAACGGAATAACTGATGCAGAAGAAAATAAAATTGTAAGAGCAGCAAAAATTGGCCGGCAAATGTGTTGCTAGGACTCAGGAAAGAGGCAACGAGCGCACGTGTCTATGTGCTTACGCACGTGTCAAAGATCAAGAGCCAGCATATAAATAATTCAGGCAGGGCGAGCTATTTCTGGTCGATGGCCGTGTGCAGAAGGGGAACCAAGGTACACAGCTTGCAATTCGCGAATCACGATTCAAATCAGGTCTAAGTAGTACGATAATGGCGGCCGGGGACCAACTGATGAGTCGAGTACGTAGTGTATGCGTGTGACCGAATGTGTGAGAGAGAAAGAGGGGTCTGAAAAATACAGCAGGCCTTAATTGGGTATCGCACCAAGCACGCATATTTGGACATGCCCTAACTCGTTTCGAAGGCGCAGGGCACTTCCATGGAGTCAGCATACTCGTCGTGGTCAAGAAGAGGGCTCGTTCAACCTTGGCAAGCCATGACGTGCATATGGAACTCATCAACCACAAGACTTCATAAACGAATGACATATTTGCTTTTAGAGAATAGACACCAAATTGAGGGAAGGGGTTTGATTGAGGAAGCATGCTTCAATTGTTGGCAGCTTGGACTTGAGGGCCAATGGCCCAAGTTCGAGCTCCACATTGAACTTGATGTATCCATATGTGCACTCTCATGAATGGCTAATGTCCTTTATGCTATATGGTGAGTGTCCTTCCCCCTTCTTGAAGTATCTCATATGATGTGTGTTTCAAATTTTGTTTGAATCCAAAAGAAAAAAGGCGGGGGGTTGGGGGGGGGGGGGGGGGGGGGGGGGGGGGGGGGGGGGGGGGGGGGGGGGGGGGGGGGGGGGGGGGGGGGGGGGGGGGGGGGGGGGGGGGGGGGGGGGGGGGGGG
>MU264730.1:0-20929 GCA_020310875.1 Ceratopteris richardii
TTGTCTCAAAGTGAGTATATATCCAAAATACTTCACAGGTTCAATATGCAAGTTGGAAAGGCTACACCTTTACCCACTCATTCTTTATTTTTCTCCCATAGACACTTTGGCCATATTGGTCTTTAGTGGGAGATTGTTATCCTTAGTGTCCAAGTGAAAGGCCAAATGGCCATTAGACACTTTTGTATATGTTCTTGAATAAAACATATAGTGGTCTGGTCAGCCACAGACTATAAGTTTGACTGCATTTGTAACACCCAAGAAATCTGTGTCTGTGCTCTCTATGTACTGTATTTTCTGCATATTCTACAGGCTTCCTGTGGAGTACTGTGTGTGGTGTTTGGATCTAGTCATCCTCCAATTTGAAATTTGAATCCCCCTTTTTACTCTCAAATCAATCACCTATTACACTTAGGTGCATTAAAGCCTACATTCTAGGAAAAGAGTTCACTATCATTTAGAAAATCTTTCAAAGTTATATAAGCACACTTTGTACTTTGATTGTTTGTGATCCCACATGTGTTATCACTTATAGGATTTGAATAAGCTATTAGATCCCTTGTTAGCAATCCCCCTTCTTGCTTGAGGATTATCTTCATACTTTGAGTAGCCATATGTCACACTCACATTTCTCTGTGTAGGTGCTAGTTAGCTCTAAGTGATGAGCACGATTCCCTTATCATTTTTTTTTAGATTAATCTAAGTTGGATTTGAAGATCAAGTTTGATCTTTGCATGTTTTGAGAGAAATTAAGTATGGAGTGAACAATGGTCTCTTTGTGCATGCCTAGTAAAGGCACTAGGAAGTTTGTATTGGAGGCATTGGTTCTCATAGTAGGAATAAGTATTTTGAGTGAGATAACTTGCATTAGGAGGTGTCATAGTCTAGTGTGAGCATGCAAAATCTCTCAATCCCATAGGAACTCAGAGTATCATTGGTTTGAGTGAACAGAGGTATTTGTGAGCATACATGTGAGGCCATTCATGCTTCATATTGCATAGGGAAAGTCTACATTGTCCCATAAAATGGCACTAAGGAGAAGTTTCTATGCTTGGGTCTTGACTTGGAATGCCATGACCACTACTTTCTTATAGGCTTTCTGACTAGAAAATTAAATAGAGTGCACTTTGGATGAGTTTGAGAATATCAAGCTCCACAAAAATGAAATACTATCAGATTTTCTCACTCATGCTAAGGGCCTACTAGCTAAGCTCCCCGACATGCAAGAATTCCTCATAAAGAAGTTACTTGAGAAGGTTTCGAAATTTTGGAGTAGTCCATAAAAGGGTCGGAGTAGGACACTTTTTGGGCCATTTATGTCACAAAAGATCATTGATAATGGGTTATGTTCACTATCTCTAAATTAGGGCGAAAAATGGCCCAAAAAGGGCTGTGTAAGGATTTCAATTAGTTGTGATTAATCTGGATTAAAGTTGTCAAATCCTTTAAGAAATTCCATGTAAGTTCATTTAAAACGTATCTTATGCAAATTTTGAAGAGAGAGAAAATCATATGATAATCATGAAAATTTTGTGTGATATCTTACGCCTCAAAGTTTGTGCTCACCGGGTGCTGATCAAAATTTGAATTTTCCTCTTGTTCACGGACCTATATAATGTATGTTGATGACATTTTGTGCTTTTTTACTCTACTTTTCATAGCAAGCATGTTTCTCTCTTTCATGTCATTTTAGACACTTGCCGGTCATTTTTCATAGCAGACCATGGAGAATGTTAACCCAAATACTCTTCCTGAGCTTTCAAACAATCGAAATCATTGTGAAAAGTTCCATATCAACATTGCAATTAGTCAGGAGTATGCGACGATAAGAAAAGTATTCTGAAGGGCTCTTCATCCTCTTGAAGTGGATGGATTGCGAAAGGAAGGCAACAAACATATCGACATATGGACAGATGGATATGTTTATCCAATTGATCCACAAACTGGAAGGTACCCCCCTTTTCATAATCTTCATGATCTGATTAGATTTGTAGGAGATGGTGAGGATGGTTTACGAGGCTATTGTTTCAAGGCTTTGGGATATTTCAAGAATTATGTACCATACATACACTATCTACAAAACACCCTACATCAGAAGGATTTACATATGAGGGAGCTAGAAAACAAATTATCCACTTTATCTTCTCAGTTAAGAGTCTTTTAAAAATAAATGAAGAAACTCCTATAGGTTTGAGAATGCTGGTCAAACTGAATTAAAACCTTTTTTAGATTTGAACTGAAAAATCTGCCAGAAAAAGGAAAAAGATAAAAATTGTTAGAGATCATGTGACAAATGTGCTAGGTTTCAATATGTCGAGCAGTTTTGAGCGCAGTACATTTGTGTAATGAAATTTTGAGTCAAAATGATGTTTTAAGACTATTTAAAACTGAATGAAAATACATGCTTGAAACGCTTTATTTTTCAAAAACTCATGATAGAAATGAATACGGTTACTAGAACCATCTCAAATTCAGAAGATTTGTGATAGTGTCGGAGGTGAGTAGGAAAGGTTATAGAGCAATTTCAAAATTTTGGTGTGAATTTTTAAAATTTAACAAAGTTAGAAGTTTTGGATTGCCTAGACCCCATCATGTAGGAAAAAGTTTCGGCTCTGCTTGAATAAGAAGATCACATCAGTATTTGGTGAATATAAACATATTCATGGTAACATGCCTTACAAAGTAGGAAAACAAAAGTTACATTCACTACAATGCATTTAACAACATATGGATAGATATATAAAACTTCAAACATACATGGTTCAGTTCTATAATATAAAAGAACATGAATGTTCTGGTCTATTGAAATTTTTAATCAAACTTGATGAAGCTGAGCTTAAAAAAACATCAAAAGATGGAGAGAATAAGTATTGCACTGATGAACAAAGCTTTGGACTATAGCCTTGGGAAATTGGATACTCCAGTCTCTCAAAGTACAATCAGAAATGGAGTTATGGTGGGTTGGTTGTGCTCAAGTTCCATCTGAGAGCCATAAAACACTTAAATGGTTATTCTCACAGACAAACATTCCAAATGTTATCCAAAGCATCATGCAAGGAGAATTGTTGAATGTCAAAGACTACGGAACTTTCAAGTTGAGTGGCATTTGAGTGGAGACCTAAGACGCTCAAATGCATGTTTGGTATAAGTGGGGGAGCAAATTCTAAGTACCCTTGCTTGTACTACATGCAAAGTCCCAGGCACAAATGGATGGATTTGCTAGAGCTGAGGCTGAAGAGGCTCCTTCCAGACAAATGTTATTCTTCATAACTACTCATCTTCTTCAATGATTTGGGATCCCATACTTCCAATAGCATTTGACAAATGTACACATATGTACACTACATGCAGAGTTAAGAATCATTGACAAGTTGGTCCGTCTTCACTTGGATTATGCATATTCTATCAATCCTACAACTCTTGCCAGATGAGTGCATAAAAAATGTGAATGTCTTCTTTCAGAAATGGGATTTCATGGTGGTGATGGTCATCTAAGAAAAGATCCAAAGCTTTCACAAAATACAGCTGATGTACTATAGGATGTCTCAATGGGAGGTGCAAAAGCAAGGAGATTCTTCAGCAACCATGATGACAAACAACTAAAATGCCATGTGGAATTGTTGGAAAAGATTTTGTGAGGTCACGATTAATGTAAAAAGCAAACCAGAAATAGCAAAAAAGAGAATGGAGGTGTGGGTCAAACTAGATAATCTTTTTAAGATCATGAGGCAGCAGAGTAACATCAAAAAGTTATGTGACAGATTTCATAAAGGCAGACCAGCAGAGCTTATAGAAACCATCATAGAGGCATGGGGTGCCAAAGACATAACATACTAACTCAAGACTTCCAAAGATATTTTATTCAATTTATTTATTTTTAATTGAAATAAAGATATAATGAGATTCTTCTGCTCTTCTAGCATATTCTTCTTGTGCATGGTGCATTCTTTGTAGAAAAAGAACACTTGCCATGTGGAACACCCAAGGCATGGAAAAATCTCATTATCAAGCAAGCACAAGCTTCTTTAGGTGTACAAGGAAAGGAGGAGGAGTAACAAAGAGCAATGCCTTCAGAGAGCTTTTTGATTGGTTCTTTAGAAAGACAATTACAAAGGACCTCATGCCAAATATAATCAGAAGGATATGGCTATCACCAGACAAAATCATCATGTATCAATATCACAAAATGAAAAAGACTACATTTCAAACAGAGCTTTAATATTTGCAATGTCTTTTATTTCTTTGAGAAATAAAAGATGTCATGTATGTACATTTCATGATGTATTAAGCTTTGAAAAGAAATATGTCTATTACCATCAGATGACTTTGACCAAAGAATCAATAACAACTAATATTAGGCCATGGATCAATTACACCAAAAATATTTGCAATGTCTTATATCACATTGGGCAATTTCTGTATATGTACATTTGTTGAGAAATAGAATTTGAAAAAATGAAGTCATTCCTTGAGCCTCTTTAAAGAGCTTGGCTCTGGCAAATCACCTCTATATCTTAGGAACTCTTTTCTCCTGTATCCAGCAATGCTTTTTAAATCTGACACCCCCTGCAAGCCATTGCATAGCTTGAATAACAAAGAAAGTACCTTGCCCTTGAAGCATTGAGTCCTGGGGCATATTCCAAAAATTCTGAATGCAGCTGCTCTTTTAAGCAGCAAAACTCTGTAAGCATTAAAGGGTATTGGAGTAAAACCCATGTATTTTGATAGAGTCCTCAAGAAGAACAATGCAAAGTCTGGCTCCTCACTATAGTGCTTGTGAATAACACAAAAAGTGTCTGGGTTCAAGTTTGGAAGATAGTGGATAATAAAATGAATATCCACCTTTGCTTTTCCTTTCTCTTCTATGGCTTTTCTTGTTCCCTTGCCCCTGCCAGGTAATTGTCTTCATCCAATAAAGTTAACTGTGGTAAAAATGAAAAACAAGGTTAGATGAAGTGCAAGCACGCTTTAGGAGTCATGAGAAGTAACTTGAAACAATTAGAAAAAAAGCAAGAGACAACGACTGATGCAAGCGATTAGGGTCTTTAGAGAAATTCAAACGGTCGTTATCGCTTGCATCGGTCGTCATCAATATCTCTTTGCAAATTACCTAGAAACATGTAATATATGATGAATGAGGGGAATTCTTACAAGCCAGATATCTATTATCAATGCTGCATGCAACTCCTAGACATGACCGATACAAGCGATAAGGCCCAATGGAAAATATCTGATGGGCCTTATTGCTTGCATCGGTCGTGATCAATTTTGACACTTCTAATGGAGATCTTGGACAAATCTGATACAAGCTAGAGATATTGCAATGGTCCCATCTCATATCCTTAGCCTTAAATTCTTGAGAATATAGTTAATTGTATACCTTGACGTCATCTTCCTCAAGTCCAAACACGACCGATGCAAGCGATAAGACCCAACGGAAAATATCCGATGGGCCTTATTGCTTGCATCGATCATGATCGACTTCTCAGTCTAAATGGAGACCTTGGAGAAAACCGATTGTGGCATCTCATCTCCTTAGCCTTAAAATCATGAGAATACATTTTACTACATCCCTTGACCTCATCTTCCTCTTCAAGTCGAACACGACCGATGCAAGCAATAAGGCCCAACGAAAATTATCCAATGGGCCTTATCGCTTGCATCGGTCGTGGTCAATTTCTCACTAAAAAATGGAGATCTTGGACAAAACCTTTAATTCATAAGAATATATTAAACAACATACCTTGACCTCATCTTCCTCCTCGATGAGCTCTTTTGAGTCAATACAAATTGTTCCTTTGTCCTCAGCAACATCCAAGAATGAATAGTTGCACCCAAACGAGTATATTCCAAGTTGCTTCTGATGCTCATCAAACTCTTCATCAGCAAGTCTTGGCTTTTCTGAGATAGCTTTCTCAAAGCATTTTGAAAGAGCTTGTGATGAATCTTTGAATTCTTCATTAGACAAATCCAAATCAAGATGCAAAAATTCTTCTTTTCTTTCTCCTTTCTTATTGATGAATCTCCTTACAACTTCTTCTGACTCAGCTATAGCTGCAAGGCAGTAGTCCTCCCTTAGATTGAAGAGTTCTTGAATGTAAAATAGAGGCATAAACTCTTTTTCAGAGATAAAATAAAAAGGTAGAATTGGGAGAAGTAGGGACCTCTCAGACACTTGAACTTCTTCAGTTGGCTCCCTTATTGCAGTTTCTGCTTTAAAAGTGGCCACATCAAAACCTTTTACCTGCTCTTCTTCTGCTTGGAGATTGATCTCCTCAACAATCTCCATGACATCTTTCATAGTTTTTGAGCTTCCCTCAAGTGTCAGCTCTAAGAAAGGCTCGTCTTCAACATGAACATTTTCCTTCTTTTCAACTGAGATATGATCAAGCCATATCAAGAAGGCAATGTTTAAAGGGAGCAAGCAGCAGTCCTTTTCATGCTCTGGGCATAAATCAAGCTTCCCTGGCAAAGGGGATATCCTTTTGCATTTTCTTCTGATTTTAGCCCTATCTATTAAATCCTTCCAAAAGATGTGAGGATGGACATAGGTTTTCTGAGAAATAGAAAGGATCTTTCCATTCATCAACCCCAAGAAAATCTCCCACTCATCCTTAAGAAAAGTTTTTGATTTCTCTAGGAGTTTTTCAAAATCAATTTTGGGGTTGAATATCGTCATTGCATCAGGAAAATAATCTACAGTTAAACCCTCTTGAACCATGAAATCAAGAAGTTTCTCTGATGGAGAGACACTAAGGATCTCATTCATTCCCTCCATCTTAGCTACAGCTTCTCCTTTATGTCTATGAGGAGAACACAATCGATGCAAGCGACTAAAGCGAGTCAACATAGGTCAAACGGGGAAAATCACTTGTATCGGTCATGTCGGGGAGGAAAGAAGAATACAGATGTAAATGAGACAAATTCTCTGAAGGTTCAAAATTTGAGTTTGTGAAGGAAGTAGCTATTTATAGGCGAGGAGGGAAGAAGTAACGGTTGAATGATGTGGACCAATCACCGAGTGCCACGTGGCAAAGCAGATGTTGATGGATAGATGACGTGAACCAATCAAATTTCACCACATGGCAAGAGACGTTGGAATTCGCAATGGCTATATGACATGGACCAATCGTGGCATGCCATGTGGCACCAACGATCAACTCAATTATGGGACCTATTTAAGCTTCCCTATTCATTTCTTTCATTTTTTTTTGTTGACACTTTCCAAGCATTGAGGTTCCATCGCCACCAAGTTTTTAAGTTGCATCTTCACAATTGCTATAGAGAGCGCTCTTTGCGTTAGGTAATATGGACATGACCGATCCAAACGATCATGGTACATCTGAAATTTTTGGATAACCCTAATCGCTTGGATCGGTCATGTTTCTTAAATGGCAGCGAGTCCTTGATCATAGCTTGCAAATTTTGGTTTTCTTAGTGATGCTTGAGTATTATGCATTGTTACCTATATTTTATGTTGTATTTATTGAAATTTGATGATGAATTCAAGGATGACCGATGCAAGCGATTAGGGACATCCGGGCATTTACGAATGACTCTTATCACTTGGATCGGTCGTGTCTTTGACAGTGGAAAGAGTCATTGATCATAGCTTTCAAATTATGTTTTTCTTAGTTATAGTTGAGTATTTTGCATTGTAAGATATATTTGATCGATATTTGATGATGAATTCAAGGACGACCGATGCAAACGATCAAGGATATCCGGGCATTTCCCGATGACTCCTATCAATTGGATTGGTCGTGTCTCTGACAGTGGATAGAGTCATTGATCATAGCTTTTTGAGAGTAAGTTTCCACCTTTCCTAATTCCTTGCTTAAAGACTCTCATTTTGTACAGAGTATGGCTAGGACCAAAAAGACAACAAGGAAGTTGTACCCTGAGGGTCAGGACCAAAATGCCCAGGAACAAAATGCCCAGGGGCAAAATATCTAGGAGCAAAATCCCCAGAAGGTTGAAGCCAATGTACCAGACAAGCCTTCAAAAAAAAGGGTCAAGTACCATGTAAAGTCCTTGAGGGAAATTAGAAGAGCTCAAAAGTCTGTGGGATTGTTGATCCCTAGACTTCCATTTATGAGAGTTGTCAAGCAGATCTCAGCCAACCTCTGTTCTTTGATGAAGACCTCATCCTTTGTCAATGTGAGGTGGCAAACTCAAGCACTCCTATGCCTGCAAGAAGCTGCAGAGGACTTTGCTATTGATTTTATGAATGATGCCTATTTGTGTGCTGCTCATTCTCATAGGGTAACACTAATGGCAAAGGATGATGTTATTGTTTCAAGAATAAGATATAAATTTGATAAATCTCTGGTTCCTATTGATCACCATGATAAAAAATTCTTCGATATTTTAAATATACCTCCAGCTCGAGCACCCAAAACAACAGTTGTCATTGAAGAGATCAACCCTCAGGTCACTCATGATCATGAAACTAGAACTGCAGCAAATAGTGAGGAGAAGAGGAAATTACAGAGGAAAGTGTCATCTTAACCCAGATTCAAAAGTTACAGAAAGCAAATAAAGAGCTCCTTAAGAAAGGAGATGGGCAGATAATAGTTAATGTTGCAATGCCATGCCAAAAAGATTGGTTTCTTGACATTAGACCTGAAGACAACAAAATGTTGAGGGAGCTTCATGTTGAAATATCAAATAGTATGGTCAACATTTCACTCAGGTATATCTAGAGGCCTTAAAGTGCTCTTGTTTTGCTTAATTTTCTAGTTCCTTAACTAAATTTTTATTTCTTGATTTGTAGGGTTCTTCTTCAACAATGTGAGGAAGCGGTTCAAAGAAAAGTATTTATTTTAGATCCTCTGGTGACACAGTGTTTTTTGCATAAACATGGAGATGACAAGTCCTTTCTAGAGGATTTTACAGAAGAGGTAGAATGTGTTATCTACCCATATATTGAAAAGTAAGTATTCATCTTCATTTTGGAAAGATATTTGTTTCATATAAGAAAGTATATTTACATGCAACTCATTGATAGGGGCCATTGGAGTTTGATTATTGTTGACTTCAATGCATATCAAGCTCTTTTCCGCAATTCTCTTCAATCACAACATGGGAATTGCAAAGTGTAAGTTGCTATACATTTTGTTGTTCTCTATTTAAAAGCCATGCCATCCATTCTGATTTTCACTTTACAATGCGGTGCTGCAAAGCTTCTCAAGATGCATATTGATCAAAATTTTCCTGGAATTGCTAAAATGAATGAACAAAAGCAATTTGGATACATACAAATTCATGTGTCATTGCAGAGAGACTCAACATCATGTCGCTGGAGAGTGGTTGCAAATGCTGTAAGATTCTTGGAAAGAAGGTTTTACAGTCCTGAATTGAATTTATCAGACTACCCAGATGCATGGATCATCTTGATCAGAGAGAGAGCAATATATGGCATCATGAAACATGCAATCTGCCCCTATGATCCACACTCACCTCCACCCCCTCCACTTGATAAAAAAAAGTCTGAAGATAAAAAGAAAGGGCTTCCTCTTCACTCACCATTAAAGCATGGGACCAACAAAAAGAGTCAAGCTGAAAGCAGAGAAAACAACAGAGAAAACAGGGCTCCAAAAAGGATAGAAAGGGTTGAATCATTTTTTAGTCTTAGATTGAAATCTATTGTAAAACCAACATAGGTTGGAAGATTTATTTATGTACAAATTGTATGTACTTATGCCAATCTTCATCTGGAAGATGGTCATTGTAACCATATTTATTTGCCTTTACAATATTAATATGCCTTGAGAAATATACAGTTGTATTGAACCTCTTGAGAGTTAAACAAAAGTTCATTGCATGGTCCAATTAAATTTGTTCGTGTCACAAATATGACTACATTGTGGGTTTCTTACTTCATTCCTGTTGGAAAGTAGGACACGACCAATACAAGCGATACGGGGAATCGAAGAATTTTGGATTGCCCCTATCGCTTGCATCGGTCGTATTATCCATTTTGTCGCTGTTGATAGTTGTTTTTATACTCATGAGTCAAATCTTTACGCAAGGTCACTTGTTGAAGTTTCTCGCGGTAGTTTGCTAACACGACCGATCTAAGCGATAAAGGCCATTCGACAAGTTCAGATTGCACTAGTCGCTTGTATCGGTCGTCTTCTCTTATCTTGTCTCCTCTCTTTTATGCCTTAAGTCATGCTCTTCTAATTTTGAAATACCAAACCTTGGATTGGAATTTGCACCAGGTTCTCCACCCTCTCTTATATTACTTGCTATGTGTTTCATGATATTTTCTCTTGCATTACTTGAGGACAGAAAAGTTGGATAGAATCAAATTATTTAATTGAGACTAATGTGCACCTTTGATAGACTATAATAATTAAATTGAAATTAGATATTGAATTCTAGATCTCTTGTTCATCTATAATTAACTTATGCAAGTTCTTGTATAATCATTTCTTAGTTGGAACCTCATCAGAATGTTAAGATTGAACAAAAAAATGCCAATATGAGTTAAGATGAAGGGGAATAATTGAAGTCATCAATTCACTCCTGCAAATAAAAATTAATGGAAATATGAAATAAAGGACCTAAAAAATATCTAAGAATGTCTTGGTTTATATTCTTATCATTGTACAATAAGAACCTCATCAAAATCTTGAAAGTAAATTAAAAAATGCAAATATGAATATAGACATTTAAAATTCATAATTTAACACACATTCTTTGTCACCATTCTGCAAAGAAAATTCAATGGAAGTATCAATAGAAGCTTCTATTAGAGGAAGATACATTATGTAAGAATGTCAGGATTAACTTGTTACAATCTTAAAGGTTGGAACTTAATCACCCTTGGTGGCAGGAAACTTATGCAAGATAATGATTTCTCTGATCTAATGTTAACTATTGCATCATCAATTGAGAATCTACACTAAGATGATACCTCATCAAGGTATTCTAGGAGCTCCCTTATATTTCTGAGATTCTAATTTGCAGTGACAATTATTTTCCTTGATTGAAAATCTGAATGAATCAATACTTCTAACTCAAATTCTGGACAGCTCTCCTCTGAGTCCAAGGCTATCCAAAGTCCAAGCTTTTTTTCCACCTTCTATAGTCATATCCTAGAACCAGAGATTGTCGACATATCTGATATGAGATTGAAAGAGAATTGGGACTAACTTTACATAAAATAATGTCACCTAGCTTTTGAACTTCTTTGCTATCCCATTCCCTACCTAAAACATCATCAATCTATGAAATAGAGACTCTCCTATTCAACCACATTGTTTTTGTTTTCTGTAATAACATGTTTTTAAAGCATGCTACAAAGACATGAATAGGCAAAAAACCATTGAATCTTTATCCTTCTCGAAATTCGGCCTGCTGACATTGCCTTTTGGATGTCAAATTTAATTTTGCATAAAAAACTTGAAACTGTTGAATGATCAGCAGTCTAATGAAGAGATGTAAGGACCAGGTACATGTACAAGATTTCCATAAGAACTCCTCCCTGATGGCACTTGATAATCTGCATAATGGACAAATAACTCTATGCTATTGAAAAATTGAACACATTTGTATGCATACATGAGTTCTGCATATTCCTTATGAAGAACTCTGAATGTTCCTGTTAAACATTCAATAGGTTGCCATTCCACAATATTAGAAGGAAAGATATCTGCAGTACAAAAACATATGTTTTATCATACAAAAACAACTGGAATGATAGAAGAGCATTGTCAAACTTCACTTACAGTACGAAGGGAATTGAAGATGATTTTCTAGAACAAGATCCTTAGCGGTATACACATGTTGTACTCGTGCAAACCAACCGCATCTCTTCAATTTGAAACTGAGAATACGTCCCTTCCAATGGTTTCTTGTGTTGTCTCTTTTGGCACGCTTGACTTAATGGGCACCTCTGCAGCTAGGAAGCATAGTTACCCATTCATTTACTTTCACAGAAAGAGGTTTCCACAAAGAATCATCTCTTCTATTGTAAACCTTACATGAGGTTACACAATTGGAAGGACGACGAGAAGAAGAAGCCATTTGAACTTAGAGTAAGAAGAATGTTCAAAGCGAGAAACCGACGTTCACAAATTTTGGCAGTATTTATAGAGAAAAAGGCTTTGTACACGTGGAAACTTTTGATTTGATGTAAACCCTGTCGCTGAATGATCATGAAATTTTGTGAACCCAAAAATATTTCGTATCTTCAAAAATCAATTCCTTCTTGGAAATTCGAGAATATGCTTTGTATAGTGTGCCAAAGTATCTTTTTTTGCATCAAACCGAAAAATTGTACATTGAATACGAGACTCTTCATCACTATAGCGGTGCTTTTAGAGAAAATTGTATTAAAAAAAGATTCTTCATACGGTTAAAAGAGACAGCAATATTATATTCTTGTTTGCTAATCTCTCATTAGCAAACAACCCCTTTTCGGTCGTTTTTCGCCCTAATGGTTCAAGGATGCCATCTGTTAGGCTAAAAGGTGTGCTCTGAGGCCTACAAGACAAAAGAACTTTTCCTTGGTAGTTGGCATGGCATGGCAGACCTTTCAAAACTAGGACATGAATTTTGGTGGGGCTTATCTATCTTATGGCCTCCCCTAGTGAGAGAAAAATTTGCTAGTATCCACTTACTGCACCACAAAATGGGCTCAAGTGGTTGCAAATAAGGATTGCACAACTCACCATGTGGCAAACTTTCTGTATGAAAAAATATTCTACCAATTTGGGTGTCTTTTGAAATTATCATGGACTTGGCCACACACTTTGTGGAAAAAAAACTATGAATGAAGAATTTGTAAAATTTAGTATAATCCATAGAATCTTATGCATATTATGTGGATCAATGGGAAAGTGAAAAGAACCAACAAAGTTTTCGTCTTCTCTATGAAAGGAATGTATGCTAAGGCCTTCCTCATGAGGTTCTGCCTACCAAGGCACATCATGGGACATTTTGTAAGGCCATCACTCACAAAAATGCATTCCATTTCGTGTGTGGTATTCAACTAGTCACCCCCTCTCAACTCATCAAAGGGTCTATAAGAGTGTGCGAATGATCAGAAAAGGCATGCATGATAGAAGCACACATTTCATATTTGCACTTGTCAGAAGAAAAGAGGCAAGAAGCAAACTAGAGTCCTTGAAGCTACCACAACTACAGAGAAAGGATAAGCACAATCAAGCAATCTAGCATCACAATAGCAATTTCACAATCTCATAGCCATGCAACTTCACAATTTCATGATTTGATGATCTAGAAATTTCTCCATTCGATGATTCCATGATTTAGCGATTTAATAATTTCACAATTTGGCGATTTCACAATTTCAAAATTTCATGACTGCCAATCACAATTTCTCGATTCAGGTTTTTCACAATTTCACGATTTGGCAATTTCATAGTTCCACAACTTCATGATTTGGCAATTTTATAGTTTCACAATTTCATGATTTGGCAATTCCACAATTTCATAATTTTAGGATTTCAAAATTCCACAATTTCACAATTTCATGATGTGACAATTTCACAGTCGTGATTTGGCAATTTTGCAATTTCACAACTTGGAAATACAATTTGATGATTTCTCGATTTAACAATTTCAAAATCTCACGATTCACTCCTCCAATCACACATTACGGGCTTGATTAGCCCACCATTCCCGTTTGATTCCATTCAAATTGCACGATATTATCTTTCCATTCTCAACAATTGTCTCATAATTCAACAAAATCTCTCAAGATCCAACCACACCTTTCATCTCTTATATTAAACCCTCTCTACATCAATCATAAGCTGAACTCTATCTAGTTATCTCTTATATCATTGATTAGCCCTTGCATCATCCGATTTGAGAAGATCTTTTCCTATTATAGGTTTTTTAAAGGGCTCTCGAGATTGTGAAGAGACTTTCTAGTAGCATGGGTGTGGGGCATGTCCCCACTCACACTTTATTGAGTAGAATCCTAACAATGCTTGACTTGTGATAACAAATAGAAAGAAAGGAGAAACTTACTTCCAAGAGTGCTCCTTGCAGGGAATATACAAGGGTCCAATCAGCATGTCAAACTATAGCTAACCCTTGCCCAATGGCTACTTTAGGGGCAGGCTCTCCTTGGAGGAGTATAATTCGTTACAAATTTTCTTATTTAGGAACCAATCACAAAAAAAAGAAAGTGCTAAACTAATAAAATTCTAAAAAAACTAAGAAAAATATGAGCCTTTTGACGGTTCATAACTAGTGGCCAAATAAGACTAGTCATATAAGCATATCACTATAGGCTTTACATGAGACAATAGGCCAGCCAGACGAGTATATAGAGACTCAAAAAATTGTTCAAATATTCTCAGGACATTCGAAAAGTTGTCTGCATACAATTGAACATACTCAACGAACAATACACAAAATTAGCCTAGATTTCAACAAGGTTACAACTCCACTTGTCCACTGTACCAGAGACCACCCGTCAAACACTTCCTCTACCAAGGCTACATCTCTACTCTCAAGGTAGCACAAGTAGTAATGCTTATCAACATGTTGGATACTTAGACTCCTACTATCACAAACATTTTTGGTAGAGATACACAACAAGAGTACAATAGAGGGACTAGAATAGTCTAGCACACAAGGATACAAACGGAAGGACTACCATAGTCCAACACACAAGAGTACAATAAAGGGGTTAGTCCAACACACAGAAGTACAACAAAGGAGCTAGTTTGGAACACAACAATACCATAGATGGACTAGACCATCACACAAAAGTACAAGAAAGAAACTAATCCAACACATAGAATACACATTAAATAAAATACAACAGCCCCTTGCACATGAATGGCCTCCAACATAAGGACTCAAAAATAAACTTGATTGACTAGACTAGCCAAACAGGAATGGACTCCATCTTATATCGACACTAGGATTCCACTTGGGTGGATATGCATGTACAAGACTATTCCATGGTGGAGGGTGAGTTTGCCCACTAACATAGGTATGCACTCCTCAAGATCACTTAGAAAAGACAGGGGCCCCTTAGGTAGCTTCCTAATACTAACCACTTACATGGTCACTTTTAGGTAGTTACAAGTGGGACACATCCTATCAAATTACTATCTTTGACACCATCTATTTTTGTACCTCATACACATTGGTCTTTTGATCTCTCTCTTTATGTGAGATGCCCACTTGTCATTACTTGAGATAATCTTGTAGGCTCCCCTTGTGAAAGCAACTAGCTTAGAGCCTTTGGGTGACTACATGTTGATGATCATGGGTGAGTTCTGATCATCGATGGCTATCAAGTGAAAACTTGGGAGACCCAAGCGGAGTTGGGCAAGTATGCTCTTGAAGATGACTATGGACAAGTTCATGGTGCAATCCTGGGAGGCTCGAGTGGAGTTGTGCAAGTCCATGGTGCAAACTTGGACAACTCTTCATGGATGTATTTTTATTGCTCACTATGGCAAGGAGGTTCTTGTGGCATTTGTGTTTTTTATCAAGGAAGAATAAGAAAAAGAAATGATTGGTGTAAAAATTGACCCTCATATAAAATGCTTTGGAAGAAAGCATGAAAGCAACCATGAAGGTATTCCATCATAAGAAAGAGGTACACAAAAGGACCTATGACGAGCACTTGAGAAATTAGATTCCTCTAATGTGAATTACACGCGCACCCAATTGGTTCAGCCTATACAAAGTGATCAAGGCTCATCCATAAAGAGCACTCTTGATACCAAAATTGGATGGAAATATAATTCCTTTGGTCAACATATACATAGTGAAACCCTACTACATGCAAGACCACTCAATGGAATAATATTCATTATATATACCAATCCAATTTTTTTTAATAGTTGACCAAGAACTATATACTCCATGGATTATAAATGAGACATAATGAAGTGCTCCAACTAGTTGATAATGGACCAACTCATTGATTCAAGAGCAAAGATGAAGATGGAGCCAAAAAAGTAGTTAACCAAGCCTATTGTGTGAATAATGCAGATTGAATTATCTATGGATTTGTGAGAGTACCTATCTGCAACGAGGTGATTGTGACCATTCATTACTACCAATAGACCAAGCTTGGATGGTCATCCTAAAGCCTATTGTATGATGAATCATGCAAATTGAATTATCTATGGATTTGTGAGAATATCTATGTGCAACAAGGTGATTGTGACCACTCATTACTATCATTAGCCCAAGCTTGGGTGGCCATCTAAATTTTGGAAACTACAGTATGTTGTGATCATGCTATTGGAAGGAAATCATGCTATTTTATGGTCCCCCTAAATGAAGGCAATCCCCCTATGTTATGGTTGCCCTAACTTAAGATAGTCACCCCATGTTGTGGTCGCCCATGGAATGGGTGATCGCCTATGTTATGTTCATCCAATAGAGTGGTTGCTTATGTTACCAACTTTCCAATGGGGTGAGGTCACCCATGATTGCCCATTGAAGGTCACCTAAGGTATACAAGAGGTTTCCCAATGGAGTGTGGTCACCTAATATACAAGTATGGTCTCCCAATTTGCACTTGCTCCTTAATTAAATGATCGCTCAATTTACATTCGCCCTATAATTAAGTGATTTCTCGATTTCCACTAGCCTAATAATTACAAATTTGCATAGTTCATACTTGCTACTAGAAATATGGTTGCCCAACGATACTTAATCCCTAAAAATGTGATCAACCAATTATACTTGCCCATTGGAAATATGGTCACCTTGTCCGATGAAGTCACCCAAGTTAAAGTGTATTTGCTAAGTTAAGTTGTTGGTTACATAAAAATGTTATTATCACCCATCATTTGTGATCAACCTATTTGCCCAAGCCATGATATCTCTGGTCATCCTAACTATTATGTTTGGATCTCAAGTAATTCAAGTGTTGGATATCAAATCGTCAAAAAGGACTTGTCCATATCCTATGTGAGTTTTCAAGGTTCAAAGAGAAGTTGTCCACAGGAACTTAGTTCAAAATCTATGGGACCAAGTGATCCTCCCTACAAAGGGCAGAAGTGGGGCAAGGATGAAAAGAGAGGTAAGGTATGAAGTTGTTACAAGTGGATCTGACAAAAAAAAGATAATTACTAGTTGTCATGTTTTTTATACCAGCCGCCACAAAGGGCCACAAGGGCCCCATGTAGTCAACCACCCTTGTGATGTGCAAGTCACTACTGCCTTGGCAAGTTCCAACACCCTTGGCCATGAATCCTCTAGAGTTGTCTACAACCGCAAGTTGGTCCTCCAAGGCCTGCATAAAGAAGTATCAAGTGATATTTGACACTAGTGTGTGTGTGTGTGTGTGAGAGAGAGAGAGAGAGAGAGAGAGAGAGAGAGATTCCAATTGACGCACAAGTAAGCTTCAAAAGCCAAGGAAAGTAAGGACATCATCAAGTGGAGCACTCCTACAATGTGCTCTAGTAAGAGGAAGGTGTGACCTATAGCATGTGGAAGAGTTCAAGGCACAGAAAATTGGCATGCAGAGAATGTGTAATGAAGTATATATCTGATTGTTGAAAAATGTGGAAAATTGATCCAGCACATGAAACTTCAATTCTGCTTAATGAGTTTTAGTTCAACTGTACACTACGTCTGCATCCATTTCGGGAAATGAAGCCATGTGAATATCAGTAGATATTTTGGACTCACTCCAAAAGCCAGAGGTATAAGAGAGAGTCAAATGCAGTAATAAGGTACAAGAAAAGCTTTTCAAAGGGACCCAGATCATGCAATTTGGTACATCCAAGGAACTCATTAACTTAAGCAGTGGAGGGTAATAACATGGTTTCGAGTAAGATCTTTGTGATTTCTCCAGACTCGAAGCTCCTTTGCATATTTTCTTAAAAAGTGCGATTTCAGTTTCTTGCTAAGTTTGTGTACAGTCCGCCATAATAGAATGAGTTTTGCGATGATCATTTGTGTATTTGCAAAGAAAAATTCTATTGCAAGCATCAATCTTGACTTTTTTCGCCTTCTGAATCTATAGTCCCCAGTGCTCGAATATCCACATGACAGATGGGACATCTCCCACAGCTTAGCATGGTAGCAGTCCATATCCTGAATTGGGGAAGTTCATAAGTAGTTTGAAGATTTGAAGACAATCCAAGCTTAGGATTCTGCATGCCTCTAAATCACATGCCTCCACATAATAACCAACAAGGACGCATGCCTGTTCCAAGGAAAAAAAAGGTTCCATGTTGAACCAGCTTACTCATTGGAACTATAAAGGCATTAGAATTCAGGTTCATACAAGAATAGACAGTCATTGCTATGAGACCTTGTGGCTGCTGTTAGTAAAAGGCACTCATACCATGCAATTATAACACTAGGTAATATATCAAGAATACCAAGTAATCAATGAAAAGACCAATAGAAAAAGTGAACAGTACCAAAAGAATATGTTGATCTATTGTATCTGCCAATGCCATGAGCCATTATAGGCAGTCTATGGATCATGGAATTGGAGAAACATCAGCAAAGCTTCATTGAAACTAACTTGTTCCCGTCCATCTGCACATGTTTGTAAATGAGCAAGAAGCTTCTTTCCCTGCCAAGGAAACTAATGAAACTCCGTCAAAAGACATACAAAAGTTCAAGATTCACGTGAATTTGTACCCAAAATTAAGAAACTTAGGAACTTGAGCTAGAATCTTAGACACTGTCAACAACACATGCTACAGTACATACTACTTAAGCTACTCAGCCAGTAAGAAACAAATATCATTGAGAAATTCATGTTCTAATGGTTCATAAAATTGAGAATAGAAATCCTGATGAGGTTGAGGTTGATAATCACCCACATAACTTCGCCAGTAAATACATAATTGATATAGCTACATTATTCAAACCTGACAAACATCAAGTTAGATAACTTCACGAGAAAATGTACAGTTGATTAAACTATGTTATTCAAACCTGATCAACATCGGGTTCTATTCGAGCAAGAAGCAACATTCTGCGGAAGTGTGTAACATGAAGCTGGGCATGATTATCAACCATGGGAACCATCACTTCAAACAACTTCTTCAACATTTGCAACTGGGAAGCAGACAAGTTCTCTTTCCGTCCCACTTGCTGTAAACAAAATCATCATGGTTGCTACAAGATTTCGAGCTCTTTGGAGGGAAAGAAGTTGAGTAGAAATCTCCAAAACATGAATCTCCATTGATAAACCCAAAGAGTTTTCATATTCACTATTATGAACCATCTTACAGTTTTGAATAGATTCTTTGAATCACGATCAGAAGCCCTGTTGTAGCGTAACGATGATATCACATTGAATATGGTTAGAATTGGATGCTGAAGTCGTAATTCTGCTATCTGTTCACCCACAAGTTGTACTATTAGCTATGCTTTTACTTCATGAAACTTACACATAATACTTCAACGTATATTTCTCTTTCCATGCCTGATTTGAGGAGGCATGGAGAGTAATCTTATGTGTTACCTTATATATAATGTTAAGCATCTAGAAATTTAAAACCAGAATTTCAGAGTCATACTGGATTTAATCACAGAAGGCATGGAAGCTGTGAATTAAGAATCTCATGGATTACAGAGTGAGACATGTTTCACAGTGGCAAAGAAACAGGAGATGCCTTGCCTTTAATGTTCATACTGAAGTCTGAACCCTCCACATTTATTTTATTAGAGGCTACTTTCTACATTAAGTACCATGTTTGTTTAATAGAAGATATATGGTGCTTGGAAACTGCAAAGCACCTGATTAATAACAAATTCAGATTGCATATTTTCTATCGCAAAGAGGGTGCATTTGAGTACCCTGTTTGTTTTATGGGAGATCCTTAGTGCCTGGAAACTGCAAAACAAAAAATTGATAACAAAGTCATAATGCGTAACTTCTATCACAATCCTCTTTTATGATCCCGCTCTATGAAGTACATGGAACCAAAGCTTCTCATTCATACATAGCATTCATCAATGGTGGACCTTTTCAAGCAGGTGACCAATCGTCAAGAGTACTATCGCACAACCTTCTCTCCATGAAAATTCTTCACAGAGAAATAGTACTTTCATTGGATCGTTCAACAAAGAAATTAATTACTTTGTCCACATGAAAGTCTTGATTAGACGTTCAGTTTAGAGAAAGTTCTAATCACTAATATAGATCAGTGAATTTCACAGAGTTTTGAAGTATCATCCCCAAGCCTACAATTCAAGAACAGATTTGAAACATTCCGTTGATTTGTGTAAGGGTACTCTGCAACATATTGAATATACTATCAGCATACCTCAAATTTTTCAAAGATGTCCTTCTTCAATCTACACAGTATTGAGCCCTATACACAACATGCATATGGATTAAATCTCAAAATATGCAAACTAGTTTTGGAACCTGGAACTGAACCAAACTATGACAGCCCTCTATCAGCCACAAAAATTGGCCCAAAGGCTATATTTCCTAAAAAGGTACAAAAGTGGTTTGTGTATCTGAGCTCACACACAACATAATATCTATTGTTTCTTTCTCACTGTTCCCTTCTTCTTTTGCGGTATCCTTTTGCGAGGGGATTTTCCTTTTTTTTTCTGTGGTGCTTTGTGTGTGTGTGTTTGTGTGTGTGTGTGGTGTGTGTGTGTGTTGTGTGTGTGTGTGTGTGTGTGTGTGTGTGGTGTGTGTGTGTGTGTGTGTGTGGGTGTGTGTGTGTGGGGGGGGGGGGGGGGGGGGGGGGGGGGGGGGGGGGGGGGGAGGGGGGGGGGGGGGGGGGGGGGGGGGGGGGGGGGGGGGGGGGGGGGGGGGGGGGGGGGGGGGGGGTGGGGGTGGGGGGGGGGGGGGGGGGGGGGGGGGGGGGGGGGGGGGGGGGGGGGGGGGGGGGGGGGGGGGGGGGTGGGGGGGGGGGGGGGGGGGGGGGGGGGGGGGGGGGGGGGGGGGGGGGGGGGGGGGGGGGGGGGGGGGGGGGGGGGGGGG